>BTRK01000004.1:26654187-26730152 GCA_036245805.1 Pristionchus mayeri | reverse complement strand
GTTTGGCAGTCTCTCTGTTCTCTACTCGTCAGCTTCCTCTGTGCTCTCTCTCGTGAGTTCCATCAAGGAAGGATGCTCACCAATGATTTGGCAGTCTCTCTGTTCTCTACTCGCCAGCTTCCTCTGTGCTCTCTCTCGTGAGTTCCATCAAGGGAAGGATGCTCACCAATGATTTGGCAGTCTCTCTGTTCTCTACTCGTCAGCTTCCTCTGTGCTCTCTCTCGTGAGTTCCATCAAGGGAAGGATGCTCACCAATGATTTGGCAGTCTCTCTGTTCTCTACTCGTCAGCTTCCTCTGTGCTCTCTCTCGTGAGTTCCATCAAGGGAAGGATGCTCACCAATGATTTGGCAGTCTCTCTGTTCTCTACTCGTCAGCTTCCTCTGTGCTCTCTCTCGTGAGTTCCATCAAGGGAAGGATGCTCACCAATGATTTGGCAGTCTCTCTGTTCTCTACTCGTCAGCTTCCTCTGTGCTCTCTCTCGTGAGTTCCATCAAGGGAAGGATGCTCACCAATGATTTGGCAGTCTCTCTGTTCTCTACTCGTCAGCTTCCTCTGTGCTCTCTCTCGTGAGTTCCATCAAGGGAAGGATGCTCACCAATGATTTGGCAGTCTCTCTGTTCTCTACTCGTCAGCTTCCTCTGTGCTCTCTCTCGTGAGTTCCATCAAGGGAAGGATGCTCACCAATGATTTGGCAGTCTCTCTGTTCTCTACTCGTCAGCTTCCTCTGTGCTCTCTCTCGTGAGTTCCATCAAGGGAAGGATGCTCACCAATGATTTGGCAGTCTCTCTGTTCTCTACTCGTCAGCTTCCTCTGTGCTCTCTCTCGTGAGTTCCATCAAGGGAAGGATGCTCACCAATGATTTGGCAGTCTCTCTGTTCTCTACTCGTCAGCTTCCTCTGTGCTCTCTCTCGTGAGTTCCATCAAGGGAAGGATGCTCACCAATGATTTGGCAGTCTCTCTGTTCTCTACTCGTCAGCTTCCTCTGTGCTCTCTCTCGTGAGTTCCATCAAGGGAAGGATGCTCACCAATGATTTGGCAGTCTCTCTGTTCTCTACTCGTCAGCTTCCTCTGTGCTCTCTCTCGTGAGTTCCATCAAGGGAAGGATGCTCACCAATGATTTGGCAGTCTCTCTGTTCTCTACTCGTCAGCTTCCTCTGTCCTCCTCTCGTGAGTTCCATCAAGGGAAGGATGCTCACCAATGATTTGGCAGTCTCTCTGTTCTCTACTCGTCAGCTTCCTCTGTGCTCTCTCTCGTGAGTTCCATCAAGGGAAGGATGCTCACCAATGATTTGGCAGTCTCTCTGTTCTCTACTCGTCAGCTTCCTCTGTGCTCTCTCTCGTGAGTTCCATCAAGGGAAGGATGCTCACCAATGATTTGGCAGTCTCTCTGTTCTCTACTCGTCAGCTTCCTCTGTGCTCTCTCTCGTGAGTTCCATCAAGGGAAGGATGCTCACCAATGATTTGGCAGTCTCTCTGTTCTCTACTCGTCAGCTTCCTCTGTCCTCCCTCTCGTGAGTTCCATCAAGGGAAGGATGCTCACCAATGATTTGGCAGTCTCTCTGTTCTCTACTCGTCAGCTTCCTCTGTGCTCTCTCTCGTGAGTTCCATCAAGGGAAGGATGCTCACCAATGATTTGGCAGTCTCTCTGTTCTCTACTCGTCAGCTTCCTCTGTGCTCTCTCTCGTGAGTTCCATCAAGGGAAGGATGCTCACCAATGATTTGGCAGTCTCTCTGTTCTCTACTCGTCAGCTTCCTCTGTGCTCTCTCTCGTGAGTTCCATCAAGGGAAGGATGCTCACCAATGATTTGGCAGTCTCTCTGTTCTCTACTCGTCAGCTTCCTCTGTCCTCCCTCTCGTGAGTTCCATCAAGGGAAGGATGCTCACCAATGATTTGGCAGTCTCTCTGTTCTCTACTCGTCAGCTTCCTCTGTGCTCTCTCTCGTGAGTTCCATCAAGGGAAGGATGCTCACCAATGATTTGGCAGTCTCTCTGTTCTCTACTCGTCAGCTTCCTCTGTGCTCTCTCTCGTGAGTTCCATCAAGGGAAGGATGCTCACCAATGATTTGGCAGTCTCTCTGTTCTCTACTCGTCAGCTTCCTCTGTGCTCTCTCTCGTGAGTTCCATCAAGGGAAGGATGCTCACCAATGATTTGGCAGTCTCTCTGTTCTCTACTCGTCAGCTTCCTCTGTGCTCTCTCTCGTGAGTTCCATCAAGGGAAGGATGCTCACCAATGATTTGGCAGTCTCTCTGTTCTCTACTCGTCAGCTTCCTCTGTGCTCTCTCTCGTGAGTTCCATCAAGGGAAGGATGCTCACCAATGATTTGGCAGTCTCTCTGTTCTCTACTCGTCAGCTTCCTCTGTGCTCTCTCTCGTGAGTTCCATCAAGGGAAGGATGCTCACCAATGATTTGGCAGTCTCTCTGTTCTCTACTCGTCAGCTTCCTCTGTGCTCTCTCTCGTGAGTTCCATCAAGGGAAGGATGCTCACCAATGATTTAGCAGTCTCTCTGTTCTCTACTCGTCAGCTTCCTCTGTGCTCTCTCTCGTGAGTTCCATCAAGGGAAGGATGCTCACCAATGATTTGGCAGTCTCTCTGTTCTCTACTCGTCAGCTTCCTCTGTGCTCTCTCTCGTGAGTTCCATCAAGGGAAGGATGCTCACCAATGATTTGGCAGTCTCTCTGTTCTCTACTCGTCAGCTTCCTCTGTGCTCTCTCTCGTGAGTTCCATCAAGGGAAGGATGCTCACCAATGATTTGGCAGTCTCTCTGTTCTCTACTCGTCAGCTTCCTCTGTGCTCTCTCTCGTGAGTTCCATCAAGGGAAGGATGCTCACCAATGATTTGGCAGTCTCTCTGTTCTCTACTCGTCAGCTTCCTCTGTGCTCTCTCTCGTGAGTTCCATCAAGGGAAGGATGCTCACCAATGATTTGGCAGTCTCTCTGTTCTCTACTCGTCAGCTTCCTCTGTGCTCTCTCTCGTGAGTTCCATCAAGGGAAGGATGCTCACCAATGATTTGGCAGTCTCTCTGTTCTCTACTCGTCAGCTTCCTCTGTGCTCTCTCTCGTGAGTTCCATCAAGGGAAGGATGCTCACCAATGATTTGGCAGTCTCTCTGTTCTCTACTCGTCAGCTTCCTCTGTGCTCTCTCTCGTGAGTTCCATCAAGGGAAGGATGCTCACCAATGATTTAGCAGTCTCTCTGTTCTCTACTCGTCAGCTTCCTCTGTGCTCTCTCTCGTGAGTTCCATCAAGGGAAGGATGCTCACCAATGATTTGGCAGTCTCTCTGTTCTCTACTCGTCAGCTTCCTCTGTGCTCTCTCTCGTGAGTTCCATCAAGGGAAGGATGCTCACCAATGATTTGGCAGTCTCTCTGTTCTCTACTCGTCAGCTTCCTCTGTGCTCTCTCTCGTGAGTTCCATCAAGGGAAGGATGCTCACCAATGATTTGGCAGTCTCTCTGTTCTCTACTCGTCAGCTTCCTCTGTGCTCTCTCTCGTGAGTTCCATCAAGGGAAGGATGCTCACCAATGATTTGGCAGTCTCTCTGTTCTCTACTCGTCAGCTTCCTCTGTCCTCCCTCTCGTGAGTTCCATCAAGGGAAGGATGCTCACCAATGATTTGGCAGTCTCTCTGTTCTCTACTCGTCAGCTTCCTCTGTGCTCTCTCTCGTGAGTTCCATCAAGGGAAGGATGCTCACCAATGATTTGGCAGTCTCTCTGTTCTCTACTCGTCAGCTTCCTCTGTGCTCTCTCTCGTGAGTTCCATCAAGGGAAGGATGCTCACCAATGATTTAGCAGTCTCTCTGTTCTCTACTCGTCAGCTTCCTCTGTGCTCTCTCTCGTGAGTTCCATCAAGGGAAGGATGCTCACCAATGATTTGGCAGTCTCTCTGTTCTCTACTCGTCAGCTTCCTCTGTGCTCTCTCTCGTGAGTTCCATCAAGGGAAGGATGCTCACCAATGATTTGGCAGTCTCTCTGTTCTCTACTCGTCAGCTTCCTCTGTGCTCTCTCTCGTGAGTTCCATCAAGGGAAGGATGCTCACCAATGATTTGGCAGTCTCTCTGTTCTCTACTCGTCAGCTTCCTCTGTGCTCTCTCTCGTGAGTTCCATCAAGGGAAGGATGCTCACCAATGATTTGGCAGTCTCTCTGTTCTCTACTCGTCAGCTTCCTCTGTGCTCTCTCTCGTGAGTTCCATCAAGGGAAGGATGCTCACCAATGATTTGGCAGTCTCTCTGTTCTCTACTCGTCAGCTTCCTCTGTGCTCTCTCTCGTGAGTTCCATCAAGGGAAGGATGCTCACCAATGATTTGGCAGTCTCTCTGTTCTCTACTCGTCAGCTTCCTCTGTGCTCTCTCTCGTGAGTTCCATCAAGGGAAGGATGCTCACCAATGATTTGGCAGTCTCTCTGTTCTCTACTCGTCAGCTTCCTCTGTGCTCTCTCTCGTGAGTTCCATCAAGGGAAGGATGCTCACCAATGATTTAGCAGTCTCTCTGTTCTCTACTCGTCAGCTTCCTCTGTGCTCTCTCTCGTGAGTTCCATCAAGGGAAGGATGCTCACCAATGATTTGGCAGTCTCTCTGTTCTCTACTCGTCAGCTTCCTCTGTGCTCTCTCTCGTGAGTTCCATCAAGGGAAGGATGCTCACCAATGATTTGGCAGTCTCTCTGTTCTCTACTCGTCAGCTTCCTCTGTGCTCTCTCTCGTGAGTTCCATCAAGGGAAGGATGCTCACCAGTGATTTGGCAGTCTCTCTGTTCTCTACTCGTCAGCTTCCTCTGTGCTCTCTCTCGTGAGTTCCATCAAGGGAAGGATGCTCACCAATGATTTGGCAGTCTCTCTGTTCTCTACTCGTCAGCTTCCTCTGTGCTCTCTCTCGTGAGTTCCATCAAGGGAAGGATGCTCACCAATGATTTGGCAGTCTCTCTGTTCTCTACTCGTCAGCTTCCTCTGCTGTTGTTCAGGTATCTCAGGGAGGAGATTCACTGAAGAATTAGCTGCAATTCACTATTTCAATTATCTCACTTCAATGATAATCGATATTCGAATAGGGATAATTCATTTTCCGTCCATTCCTTCTTCCCCACTCCTCGTCGAGTGGTTCACCCATTACTCGTCCCTCTCCATCCCCTCGTATATGGTTCTCTATCTAATCACCATTCCCTCCATCCTAATCAATCCCTTCTAAGATGTCCGCTCCGGCCAAGTCCAAAACTCCATCGAAGAATAAGAAGGGAAATGCTGCCTCGTTGATACTGCCTGGACTGGATAAACTACCCGCCAAGAAGGGAGGAAAGCCCGTTGTTGTCGTCAGTTCCTTACTTTTTCTTATTGAATCGCTGAATTTATTCGCCTTAATCGAATTGATTTGTTTGATCGCATAATTGATCAATTTGAGGTAGTGGTGAAGGGTGGTAAGAAACCTCCAAATCTGAGCAATCTGCCGTTTCTGATGGGAGGGAATAAGAAGAAGAAGAAGAGTGCGAATAGAAAGAAGAGCAGCAGCAAGAGTACAGTGAGCATCTCCATCTACTGCCTCCCCCCCCCCCATCCCTACTCTCCCATTGACAGGACAAGAAGAAGAACAACAAGACGGCCGAGGATGATTCGGATCTCTCGGAAAGTGATCGAGTGTCAGTTCCCTTTCCACCATATCATCTACAGTACTCTTGCAGAAGTGCTCCCGATCTACCCAAGGCACACAAACAGAAGCCAGCGACCTCAGTGAGATCAGAGAAGTCAGTGACGGCCGAGTTAACCTCGTCCACCTCAACTACTTCCATTGCCAGTGGGTATCTCATAATTTAATAAGATATATAGCTTCAGTCCAACCTCTCCTCTTCTAGATGCACCCACTTCACGTACTCCTCAATTGACTGCTCGCACTCCCAAGAAAGGAACTCTTCCCAAGATTCCCACTGAACCCATCGTGGTCCAGGGAGGAATCGTCGATAGACCGTGTGTCCCCATGGTATGCCCCCCCCCCTTCCCCTCCCCTCTCCCTCCCTCTGTCCAGTTCATGCTGATCGATGGTCCTGCTGGGTGCCCCATCATCGTTCCCCTCGATGCTCGTGATGAGAGTGGACTCGTGCCAGAGGGGAGTCCTCAACTACTCCCAACTGCCCCTGCCGAAGCAACCAAGGGGTACATGGTCGTCGAGGAAGGACTGCTCCACTTCAAGCCACTCAAGGTACCCCCTCCCTCCCCTCCACAGTCTCTTGCAATAAGGGATCTTTGAGGAGTGCCCACAGCCTCCTCTCTCCAGCACTCCCGGTACTCTCACCAAGTTTCTCTCCAATTCCAATATCTTCATTGCTGATTCTGGGCCAAAGGTTCCTCTTTCTCATCGTTCCTCTCCCCCTGACCACCTTCCTTTCCGCTCCCCGATGCGAAGGAGATCAACACTGCTGCCAGTGCCTCCATTCAAGAGAAGATAGGGGTGAAACTGGCCGTGTCTGGTCACATCACGGTATCCTCCCCTACCTTACTCCATCCCCTCTTCCCATCAGATCCTGGCAGACAAGGGAACGTGCCGCTTCACCCGCGTCTCTGCTGTCACAAAACAGCCCTTCTATCCAGAAAAGTATACAAATTCTTCTCCTCACCACTCCATGTTCGATCTTTGTAGTGCCGCGATGGGCGTTCTAGTCAAGGACAATTCCACCAGCCATCTATTTTGGGTTCCCACCGAGAGTACCCAACCTATTTCGCTCCCATCTAAACATTGCCGTCTTCAGATCGTTTCGTGTGTCCTCTCCTTTCTCACAATATCAAGATTCCCATCAAACCAGCCAAAGAGATGACCATAATGGGATACATCTACAAAGTAAGAATAATCTCCATCCAATCTCATCCATGCCCTTCAGGATTCATCCGGAATCATCAACTTCGATACCAAGGCTCAGAAACTGGATAATCTAATGGGATTCATTATGAGTGTTAGTGTCTCGTATCTTGTTCCTCTCCATCACTCATTTCTCCTCCTTGCAGAGTGCAACAGGAGTGCCCATGTATGCATTGAAACCAGAGGGAACACGTGAGTGCCCACTCCCCCCTCTCCCTCATCAATTTATTCAGCTACTCGATCCAAGCCTGTTCCTCCCTCCGTCTCTCTTCCTCCTCCCCTTCCTGCCCCTCTCCCTCCTCCTCCCTCTGCTGCAGTACCAGAGCCCGTGCAGCCAGTGGTTCCCCTCTCTCCTCCTCCTCCACAACGCGATGAGATCTCTCCTCCGCCCGTCTCTCCCTCTCCCTCTCCTGTCGCAGCTGCAGCCCCTTCTCCTCCTGCTGCACCAGTGGAATCTCCCTCTCCCTCTCCCCCTCCAACTCCTTCTCGTCCGTGAGTGATCTCTTCCCTCCCTCATTCTATCCTCATCATCTCTCAGTTCCCTTGGCTGGTCGATGCTCTCTGCTCTTGGTTCAGTTCTCACCACCACTGCAACTGTCATCAGGTACCCCTCCCCTCTTCCTTCTCTCTCTCTCTCTCTCTCTCTCTCCTCTTCAGCAATACAGCAGGGGCAGTCACGGAGGCTGCAACTGGAGCGGGAGCTTCTCTGCCCCCTCAGGTGCTCCCATATCCTCCCCTTCCCCCTATAACCCCATTCACAGTCTCCTTCCGCTTCTCCCTCTCCGGTGGCCCCCTCTTCTCCTTCTCCGGTCACTTCTGCTCCAGCTGCAGCTCCTCTTGAAGCTGCAAGGGTCGCAGCTGCACGAAAGACAACCAAGGCAAGCACCTCTACTGCACAAGAAACGACTATAGATTGAGTGCAGTCTCCTCCTCCTGTCCCTGCGAATTCATCGGCCGAAGAGGGGGCGTTTCTGTCTGCAGAGGAAGCGGCTGCAACTGCTGCAACTGCAGCTGTTGCTCCCCTTGCTGCACGAGCTGCCGATGCTTCCTCTACTGGAGGACGGGCTGCAGATGCTTCCTCCACTGGAGGAAGAGTCGCAGATGCTGCATCGTCCGGAGAAAAGACAGTGAGTAAAGAAGGAGATTGAAACAGTTGCCCGCAGGGAGTGACCATCAACATAACGGTGCGCGATTCGAGCAGCACTGGAGGGAAGATAGCCGACCAGAAGAGTGATGGAGTAAGAAGAAGAGAAGGAGGGGGGTGATAGTGCCTCCTTAAGGAGTTGTTCTCGGATGCCCTTTCGGACGGAGGAGTTAGGATCGGAGATCAGATGGCTGGCATCTACAGGGATCTACTCAGCTCCCAGAATGAACTGGTTAGTGAGAGATAGTATCCATCCAATGAAATCTCATTGAAACCATCTCATTGAGCCTCCCGATGATGAAAATGATGAAGAGAAGGTGGAGAGAAAGGCAAGGGCTTCTGTGAGTGAGGAGACGAGAAGGAAGGCAGAGACATCCAAGGAATACAAGGCGAGTCCATCCTCCCCCTCCCCCTGTAGTCACTCCTCTCCCTCCCTTCAGAAGTACAAGGACGATCGTTCCGTCTACCTCAATCCCTATGGATATCGCTGAGGATGCGACATCTCTCCCTCTGTCTCCTTCCCTAGATGATAACACTGATAAACCTTTTTCTAACGACGTCAACAATGACTCACGGGCATCATCAGCACTCGTCTTGTTTCCTCCGAAGAAATAGTTGAGCATCTTGTTCCCACTCTCCACTCCATTCAGGGAGGTAGCTACTGGCACGGGCTGGTCTCCCGATGGGGCTGCCACCTAAGAGAGCCACTTTATACCGTACTACATTTTTCCATAACACGTTTTGGACCCGAGAGGACAAAAGAATTAAACTCTCTGCCCCCTGTTCCTTAGGTTCCGAAAATGAAGTAAGTTTAACTTTGTACTGCCACCTGGCACTCACTCTATTGGCAGATGTGCTCCTCTCCAGTCCTTGTCCTTGTCCATTCATCCTACTCTGACGGTT
Source organism: Pristionchus mayeri (assembly GCA_036245805.1). NCBI lineage: Eukaryota > Metazoa > Nematoda > Chromadorea > Rhabditida > Neodiplogasteridae > Pristionchus > Pristionchus mayeri. The sequence continues at coordinate 26,721,273 of BTRK01000004.1, read as the reverse complement.
ACGAGATTCCCTCAATGCATTCAAGTTATTCCATGACGGATAATACTTCGCTTCAGTTTACAATTCCCTGTTAGACTTCCTAACGTCTAAAATGACTAGGAAAGAGGTGATCAATATTTATACTCTGGTCACTATTTGACTATACTGTTAAATGGTCATGTTTCTTTGCTCTATTATCTTCTACTTTGTACCTGTCATCGCTGGATATTTGATCCTTGAGGAGATTGACTAGATTGGCATCAGTGAATTCAGGATGCTTCGTGTTGATGTATGCTAGTTCTATGGCAACCAGATTCTCTACCTACAAATATCAATCACTCCATCTCAATCTAATTGCGTAAACATAATTTGCAACAAGTAGCAGGGAGCGAGAGTGCTCACCAGTTGGTAGGTTGGTTTGAGTCGACTCTTGAGGACACTGCTGACCACTTCGTTGATCCTGTCGTAGAGACGAGGGAAACGAAGCATCTCTTGCTGCACAATTACACTATCTTGACTATCGCCAACTAATTATCACTAGGTAAACAATGCAAATAGTTAGGATGGAGAAGAGAAGTAATACCTGAGTGTTTAGTCCGCAGTGTTGAACAATCCTCTGCATCTCCTCGTGTACTAACTCTACACATCTGAGAGAGGGTTCCTCCAGTCTCCTTATCTGTCTCTTCACCAGCAATTCGAATGAGACTTCTGGCACGAAGAGAGCAGGACGAGGACCCTGCCATTAAATACCTTACATATCACCACTTTAAAAGGCTACTATAAATTACATATTTTTGGAAAGTAAATAAAAGGGGAAGAAACACAACTGACAGTAGCATTCCTTATCGCAGTGAGAATATCCATCTGAGTCAGTTTTCCGAGGGGATCGATCTGCTCGAGAGTTCGACCGAAGGAATCGTGGAAAATGTAGCAGATGCGAGCACCGCCACATCTAGAGAGAACCAATTGAGAGAAAGGAGAGCGAGAGAGAGAAGGTCCTTAGTGGGATAGAATAATCATACAATTCGCCCGTCTCGATGTACTTGCTCGTTCCCTCGATGGTCGAAGTGTATGCAGTGGCGAAGCGAGTGATGATCTAAAAAGGGGAAGGATCGAGAGATCAGGAGGAGGGGGATACCACACTTCAGATTATTCTTTTTGATGTGATCACCTAATATCACAACAAAAATAATATTCTGTATGTGAAATAAATGAGTTCTCGCTCGCTCACCTGTAGAAGAGTTCTGTTCCTGTCTTCGACTGGCTCACCGTAGCTGGAGAGAAGAGTCTGCAGAATTTAATGTATAAATAATAAAGTAAACATCAAGAGGTTCAACTAGTTCTAGATGTCAATTAGCACAAGATATAGTATGACGTGCCTACCTGGCATTGACTCTGCAGCATGGATACTCGATGCTTCAGAGAGGGGAGGCAATCACGGATGTGCTGCATCAGCAGCTACAAGAGATACACCCTCATGCACAATCGTACAACTATCTTTGAATTATTTTCATCTATAACCGCCATCTTCCTAGCCATTTTAAGCGATATTTAATAGAACCAAACAATGTTACCATGCATTTTTTTACCAGAGCAACTTTCGATCGCACGAAGTAGTCAAAACATTGATCAATTTAAATGTCAAAGATTGAAAGACTCTTAAACGAATGCATCTTCAAAAGAGAGAGAGAGAGTACCCTATTGAGAGTCTTTGCGAGATAGCAGGTTCCATTTCTGGAAGCGAGAGTGGGATACTTCCTCTGCAGGAATGATTGCTCGTCCTTCAGTGCTTCCTCGATTGTCTTGTTCTTCAGAATGTCCGCCTAAACAATCTCATAATTCATTTGTTGAGCATCAACAGAAACAACAAAGCTCAAAGCTCGGCCAATTAAAAAATAGAATGCAGTAAAAAGCCAGTACTCGTTCGCATTCGTCACACTCACTCATTCACTTAAGGGGGTCAAACAATTAACATTCGTCAATTCAATATGTGAAATTATATCTTTTCCAAACCTGTGATCTGTTGACTACTCCGATGATACCCAGTTTGACTGGAATAACTCGACCAGTGAGCACCTCAACATACCGATTCATTTTTTGTGCTTACGATCGTTTCATCTCTTGTAAATATGAATCCTTAATACGATCATTAATACGAATTAATGACTTGTTGAATACACTTGATTTTGTCATTCGCCTACATAAGATATGAAAATATTCGGAATAATCACAGTCCATGTTTTACCTCCATAGCGTCAGTTCCTTGGTCCATGAGATCGAGTTTAGTTAGCACTGCCAGTGTGCGCCGGCCTGATCATCCATGATTCACAATAAATCAAACGCATATTTCAGTAGATTTCATTTGTATATCCTTGAAGCTCAAGTTTGAACTTTTAGACGGACTACTCGAAACGATTTCGTAATATTACTCACCGTCAGAGTCGACATCTCTCGCCATTTTCAAGGGTTCGGAAGTGGCGAAATCCTGATTGGCTGGAGTGACTGCGAGGATGATCACATTCGGATTGTTGATGTACCCAATAAGCATCTCACGAATTTGCTCCTCCAAATAACAATCATATCAAGAGAATGAGAATGGAAGTAATACCTCGATGTTAGCTGGCTGATCTCCAACTGGGACCTTCGTGATTCCAGGCAGATCAACAAGGGAGAGATTGACCACCTTGTCGGAGAAGATCTTCAGAACGATCGGCACTCCAGAGATTCCCTGAAAGAAAGGCATCGATACACGTATATGACTATTTCCGACCTTGTTCCCTCCAGTGAGTCGATCGGTCTCATCTTCAATCTCCTTTCTCACGAGAGTGAAATCAGTGAATACAGTCTTCGTGTGGTCAAACTTTGCCCAGTCTCCACTGAGGAATGTTCCTGATAATCAAAAAGAATAAAATTGAAATGGCGAGTCTTCAACACTGACCATCTGTAGATCGAGCTTCCTTGTCATCCAAAGGAACGTGAATGAGTTGAAGAAGAAGCGGTCGTCGAGTGACAATGCCAGTGCCTCGTGGCAAGAAGTCTCTTCCCACTATTGCCTCTAGCACTGAACTCTTTCCCGCACTCTATAATAGACCATGCTTTGCACGTGCACGGTGTTATCGGATAATCTTACCTGAGATCCAACAACGACGATTTGAGGCAATTGAATCTCGTGTTCCCTGGTTCCAATGGCAGAGAAAACATCCTGGAGCTTATTGATTACCGGAATCAATGAATCCATCCCGGAAGAGCTACCCTGCAGAGAGATGATTTAAGAATAACAAAATTTACGAACGATAACTCCGAGATCATTGTAATCGTAATCGCTGAATGCGTGGGCTTCATACGATAAGGATAATGAATAAACGAGGGTGTAGCTGAGCGTATTGATCTAGTGGAGTGTGAAATTTCAGGATGAAAGCTTTCATGAAAGTGAATTCCCGTAATCATTTAAAAGAACACCATCACGATGAACCAATGATTATTTCAAAAAAAATTTTCAGATAGCGTGCAACTAAACAATCCTCATTTTGACATAATTCTTACCACTCTACAGTATACTGCAGAACTCCATTTCAAATATTTGACTATTCAGGGATATTTTATATTGATTTTCATAAATAATTATACTGTATAAGTATCCTTTTTATCCACGGCCGTGTGGCCACGGCATTCCAAGACGCCTGTTTCTTCGCTCGACTTATTAAATACAAGCGCGCTCACGGCTTTAGTGGGCGGGAATTGACACTATTTTTGCTAAACTCGAGTTCCTTCATTTCCATTTCTCATATGATAACGAACTTTCTCAGGTTTGAAAATGGCACAGCATTCGGCACAATTGCCCATGCTAGTTGACAGTGTTGACGAGGACGAGACCCAGGTATCTCCGGTTCAGGATTTTTTGCTTGAGGGGTGTGCTCCACCACTAACCACTTAGAATGCGCTTAGCTATTCTAAGCCTGAATTAAAACAGCTAAACATGGATTCATACTACGCGAGATCGGTGTTTACATTATAATTTCTTTTTTTACGTGGTGGGAATGGGACCAAGTGCAACTTAATCTTCATTTAATTAGCTTTTAAAATTCAATACAATAGATTGCAACCCAGGGAGTGATGACCCGGTCTCGTCTGAGACGGGCGCCGATAGCGAGGAGAAGACTCCTTCCGGCAGATGTGACTCCCTCCATGGGATTGACCACTCCACCCAGAAGGATCGCCAACAAGAGAAGAAAGCCCCTTGAGACGGTGGGTTTTATGACTTACGAGCTTGATTATCAGGATATTAATTCCAATAAATATCATGTTATAGACTGCGGTGGTGTTGACTCCACAGATCCCAAAGGATCACGGAGTGCTTCCGAGTAATACTCGACTGCAGATCACAGTAAAGGAAGTTCACGTGAGTTGCAAGATCCACTGAGTTATCATTTACATAGAGTTCGTCATATCATTTCGTGTTGTGTTGCTTAACCATTAAACGCGAGAGAGTATGAATTCTACATTATGTATACCTTATTGATTTTACCTGCAAATAACATATCTGCAAATGAAATCTAAATTCTATTCTCCCAATGAGCGATGCCTCGTTGTTTTTGCGAACAAAACGAAGTCATATCTGGTACAAAACTTAATAAAATATGAGGAGTAGAATCCAGGTAGAAAGACGCGCGGACAAGTAGATCAAAGTGTTTTGTGGTATGGAAAGATATGATTCCATTGTATGCTGATTGTAGATGGTGGCGGAGTGGAAGTGGAAAGATGTGAGTGATGACACGTGTGGAATCTGTCGATCGGCGTTCGAGGCGTGCTGTGTGAACTGCAAGATGCCCGGAGACGAGTGTCCTCTAGTGAGTCATTCTATCTCATCCCAACACTCCTTCTTTTCCATCTAACTATTTTACGCCTATTCCTGGTGATAAATATAAAACCAAAACTCATTCATTTGAATATCCAAGTATATACAATATCCATATCCAAGTTCATGAATATTCATTCATGAATATTCATGTTCACCAAGTTCATGAATATTGAATATCCAAGTTCATGAATATTCATGAATATTGAATATATATTTTTACAATTTCCTCAAAATACGATAAATTAGATCCTGCTTTATATTTCCCCATAAACTCTGCATCTCCATTTTTGGCGTAGACGAATACTTATAAATCTGTAGATACGGCTCCTTCCTCGATTAGCTGGGAAGGGTCACTTGGTGGCAGGGTCAGAATGATGCAATGGGCGTTTTCTTGCAGGTGAAGGGAGTGTGCAAGCACGCCTTCCACATGCACTGCATCTACAAGTGGACGGAGGCCCAGAACCAGGCCCGTCCCCAGTGTCCCCTCTGCAGACAGGAATGGAGATGCTGAGGGAAGACCAGCCCTCACTTGCATCATTTCACTCCATTTATATCCCCTTGCTAGATCGACTACTGTACAGTGATTATCTAATGCTTATATTGTAATGTTTGGTAGGTTATCGTGATCTCAATCTTGGTTCATCTCCACCCTTCACCTCGCTCGAATTGGGTACTCTTCTCTCACTTCCGTTTCCTATTCTCTACCGTACTTTTACCATGTGATAAATAGTTTCACGCTCGATCGTTGAAAGATCAACGTTATTCTCTCCACTCGTCTCTAAATCGGGTGCCATTACCTTCGTTTCGTATTTGCTCTTCCTTATCTCTCTTTCAATATTGTATCGAGTTCATTGAACAAACGTTGTTTCTATCTATCTCTTCCATCTATCTCTCAGTCACCGATCTCCTATCTTTTCCCTCTTCACCACTCTAAGTAGTACCTTCCTCTCCTCGCTTAAGTTCTTCCCCTGAGTATCACTCCTTCTCCTAGCAACGGCCTCATTCCCTCTCCATCTGCTTCTCCCTGCTTCCCTCTTTCCCTCTTCCATCGTGTATTCTGCTCTATCCCACTTCCTACGGTAGCAGCAACTGCTTTGGCACGTTCTCTCTAAAGAGGAGAGTAGTATCTCCTTCTCACTCAGCAAGTCCATTATATCCCCCCTTTCTTCTTTTTAATGTATAGTTCATTTTCTATGTTTTTTTGCCATCATCATCATCCTTTCTCTCTCCAAATGTTTATACCATTCTGAATTGGGGAAACAATCTATCCTCGAAGGCCTTCTCATTTGATTCAGCTGTCGACTTCCTTCAATTTACGTATTTCCTCCTTGTTCCTTGCTATTGACACACCTGTTATGGGAACATTTTATTTCGACAGTTTGTTCCTTCCTATCCTTCATTGCAGTTTCTTTACAGTACTCCTCGTTCTCCGATGACAGACGGAAACGGAACCTCAATAGGAGCCGTGAGTTGATCTCTTCTTATTGCTGCACCATCTTATCCCATGTACACGAACAAATGATTATATAGTTGAGAAGTGGTTATCTTTGAATTGGACAAGTTAATGGGTATTTGTGTTGATATAGAGGATATGATACAACACGATGATTGTTTCTCTCCTCTCTAACTTTGTACTATCATTTTCTCATGTCTGACCACAGGATAAGATGTAGTCAAGTAATAGCCGGTTGATTGGGAGATCGAGTTGGTGAATTGGACGAGGGAGAGCCGATGCATAGAGATTACATTGAGAGAGAGAGAGAGAGAATAGTCACGGAAGCGGGCCATTTGTCATGTAGATGATTGCTGTGGAGTATCGTGGTTCCATTACTCTCTCCTCGTCTTCCTTTGGCTGTTTCCTTAGTATCCACGGATTCATTGTAGATGGCTGGGAAATTCTTCGAGTGGACACCATCCACTTCAGTGGCCGATCTCACGGAGCAGCAGATACACCAACTGTGCTCCTTCCAGGTACCCCCCCCCCCCCTCCCTCTCTTATGCATTCCGTTATCTTTTATTCTACTTCATTCTACAATTATGTTGCACGACTGTAGAAGTTACATAGTACAACCAAATAATATGTTGAGAGCAACGTAACGGGAATCTCGCCAGTGGGGGAAGTGTCGCCCACCCATCCTTCCTTCCTCCATTCAAAGCCTAGCGCTCTTCTAGGTGAGAACCTTACTTTATTTCGAAGTTAATTTGGGCGATTGACAGCGAGATAGATATTTATTTTATTATTTATATATAATTCTGATAAGTGCACTGTGAATGGATTTGGAGGAGTAGGTATATTTGAGTGTGGACCATCGGTCTCTCATTCGTCACTCTCATCAACATGTGTGCAGTAGTTGGAATCGGAGTGATGAGATATCTATCCAAGTCTGTCTACAATCAGGTAGGTCTCCTTCCCTTGAATCCTACCGTGGTAGATACTATAGTACCGTATAGCAGTTGTATAATATTGAATGAAGTGATGTGAATGAGAGCGAAGAGTAGATCCTAATCTCTCCCATGTTTTCATTTCCTCATTCGATTGGACATACGATTCGGATTGAAATGAGATAGGATCAAAGATAATATTTCTTTCTGTGATGCGGAAGTAGTCACCATTGTCAGTAGATCATCGATTAGCACGATGATCGAATGCTGAAAATTAGCTTTTTTCACTATTTCAAATTGTGTTGGAATGGAAATTATATCTGTCGTTGAGGTGATAACATTCATGGTTGGACTGGGAGTTGGTTCTCTCTCTGGATCTTCACTCTACCATCTCCTTCCTCAGGCTAGTTCAATACCTTGATTATCCACTATGGATCATATATTCACGTGTGTGTGGATATCACACCACTCATCCACTCTAGAAAGGGTGCACGTAGTGGGTACTCTTACTCGTTACACCTCTCCCTCTCCCTCTCCCTCTTCTCATATTTTCTTGTCCCTCTATCTCCCTCCCCCTTCACCTCCTCTCATACACCAACATCGTCACACGTTCAAGAGATACTTCTCCTCCCTCCCCTCACTCTCTTCCTATCCCCTTTCCCTCGCCCTTTCCCGCCCTAAGAAGTGACGATAGAAATGAGGTGATAGATGAGTGGTCGAGTGTGCCGGAAATGGAATAGTGATTAGGGAGTGGGAAGTAGGAGGGATGAGAAGGGAGGAGAGTTGAGCGAATGAGGAATGAGGGGTCGAAAACATGAGACGAGTGTTATGTGAGAAGGAAGTAGAGGCAGAGATGAGGGAGGGAGAATCGGGACGAGGACGGTATTCAGGCGCATCCTCAGCTGCTGGAAGAAGTGGATGAGGATGGGAATCCATCACATGCCTATCTCGACATGGCTCACTTCTCACTCATCGGAGTCTACACTTTCTTCCTCGCTGATAAACTGATCAAGATCATTCTCCAATGGAGAAAAGTTAGAATTTCCCTTCTAGAATATGCTTATCTTAGTGGATATTCGACTATCCACCTGTAATCATTAATTACTTATCCCATGATGATATATTCGCGCCTCATGCGTGCATAAATTATTATTATTATCCTCCCAGAATGAAATGGGAGAGGGATTCTCCTCAATTGTTCCTCTCTGCAGAAGGGATGCCATTCCTCGTCTGATTACGAGAGGAGACAAAGCAGTGAAATGAGTGGAAGGAGCGATGCTGCACTACTACACGATCATCTCAATCATAAGGTCAGTCGACGAGAGAGAGAGAGAGAGTGAAGGGGGGGGGGAGCGATGGGGACCGGGTGCGTTCGCCTGCTGAGCCAAGCTTCGTTTCATGGCCTCTTGTCTATATCGTCCCTGTGAGTGTCATGCTTATCTCACCCTTCTACAGGGGAATGGTAACGAGTGTGCGAACGAGATCGAACTGAGTGCGATGAAGGATTCGTCGTGCAAGTCGATGGGAGATCAGGTACCCTCCCCTCTCCCTCCCCTATCCCCCCTCTTCTCCCTCTCATAGAAGCACTGCACTGATACTCACTGTCCTGCTCTCTCTTTGGTCTAATCACTCCATTCCACCCATCATCCTTCCCCCTATTCCCTCCTTCCTAGTCCAATCAGTAGTTCACTTGGTGCTGTATTCCAGAAGGCATCTCTTCGATCAATGCCTTCTAATATCTCGGTATCCTCGGTCTTCTTTACTCTCGCCCTTCCTCCTCCCTCTCCTCCCCCATGTGACCTACCCTCCCAGTGCACTGAATCAGACGATGTGAGTAGACTCTCGATGTCGTGTCGTCCTGAGTCCCACCACGCAGTCCCGTCTTACTGTAGTCCCCATCGATCGTTCCTTCTCCACCGTACTCTTGCAAGCTATACTGACACTCTAATCCACTCGGTTCATTCATTTGCCTGTTCCTCCAGCGGAGTGCAGTGAGTGGGAAGGAATCTAGCTTCTGCAGTGCTTCTGTTGAGAGTGAGAGTGGGAGTGCATCCTCACACTCGTCCCTCATCCACCCCCCCCCCCTTCCATAAGACGTGTGTCATCTTGCAGGCGCATGGATTGTGTTCACACGAGCATCAGATCGAGTTCGGAGCCGGAGATTCGGCCATTGCTGCGGGCGAGTGGAGGGAGAGAAGGGGGGGGGGGGAGGGGGGAGGGAGAGAAGGGGGGGGGGGGAGGGGGTATAGATGGAGGAGGTGCCCTTTCAGTTGCATGGATGATTCTCTTCGGTGACGGTCTCCACAATCTCATCGACGGCATTTCCATCGGTGCTTCCTTCGCAGAGAGCATGCACAGGTTAGTGGAGGGACCCATCCTCCATTCTCTTCCCATTCATCAATTGGTGATTCTCCTCTTCAGTGGTCTCTCTGTTTCTCTGGCTGTTCTGGCTGAGGAATTCCCCCACGAATTGGGAGATGTCGCCATTCTCGTTGCATCTGGACTCACTCTCAGGTCGGTGATCGAGAGGGGAAGAGGGGAAGGCACGAGTGAGGGGAGGAGGGGAGTGGAGGGAGGGGGGAAGGGAGGAAGGTAGTGATTGCAGACAGGCTCTGCTGTACAACGTGCTGTCAGCCCTCTCTTGCTACGTGGGCTTCGGTATCGGAGTGGTGATCGGTGATCTGGGGCCAGAGACGACGAAGTATCTCTTCGCCCTGGCAGGGGGAATGTTCCTCTACATCTCACTCAGTTGCATGGTCAGATTATTGATTCATACTGAGAAGGGGTCATAATGAATCGAGGAAGGGTGTAGACCATAGAGACGAGGGGCTTTCGAGTGGACGAGTGAATGGATTCAGATGCCAGAGATGAAGAAGGCGATGGAAGAGGCACTCAATGTGTCCATCACCAAGGGATTGTACGTGTTCTTCTTGCAGGTATCTATCTTAAATACTTGGTTGATAGAGGAGTGGGATGGGTGGATGGGGTGGTCCCCAGATGGGGAGAGAGGGAACGAGTGAATATCACGCCTCTCTTGAGAGAATCGAGCTGAGCATGGGAATGGTGAAATGAGTTCTAACCGGTTTTGGCCATCCTGAGGCATGTCTGAGTTTCCTCCGAAGTCTCATTGTTCACACTTCATTTTGGAGCTCCCTACGTAGGGTCGGATTCCGGCACCTCCCTCTTTGAGAGCAGTTTCCTCGGTTTCGGTGAAAGATAGAGTAAAAATGACATCTGAGTGACCCCAACTCATTTTTTGAGCTCTATCGATCTATGTCGACCATTTTGTCTGAATGTTCATTTTAAGGTCAGCACATTGTAAGTCGATTTTCTCAAAAATGTAGGTAAAGCAGCAGCTCAAATTTGCACAGTAGATGCTTCTCAGCGAGAGCTTTCGAATGAGTGGTTTGCGAAAAAAATCGGAAAACTTGTGTGAGAGTTTCGACCTTTTTGCTTCACCCGGATCGTTTGAACATTTTTTTCAACTGAAATTTTGATTGGAAATCAGTCATTTTTTGACCGCGCCCTCCGAAAAGTGCGGTGGAAAATGAAATCACCCGTGGAAAATATAGTTCAAACGATCCGGGCGAAGTAAAAAGGTCGAAACTCTCACCCCATTCGAAAGCTCTCGCTGAGATGCATCTACTGTGCAAATTTGAGCTGCTGCTTTACCTACATTTTAGAGAAAATCGGCCTACAATGTACTGACCTTAAAATTAACATTCAGACAAAATGGTCGACATAGATCGATAGAGCTCAAAAAATGAGTTGGGGTCACTCAGAGGTCATTTTTACTCTATCGTTCACCGAAACCAAGAAAACTGCTCTCAAAGAGGGAGGTGCCGGAATCTGACCCTACGAAGGGAGCTCCAAAATGTCTAAACAATGAGACTCTGGGGGGGGGGGGGGTACTCAGGCATGCGTCAGGGTGGCCAAAACCGGTTTAAACTCATTTCACGATTTCCCCTCCATTCCCAAGAATGGCGATTCTAGCTCGATTCTCTCGTGAAAGGCGTGATATGATTGCAGGCTGCGGGTCTCTTCTCTGGTCTCTTCCTCATGTACGCCATGGCGAGATGGGGAGGAGACATCGAGATATGAGGAGGGAGCAATTACCCCCCCCCCCCCCCCTCTAAGTTGAACCCCATTCACTTCTCATCGCAATAGTTATATTAGGTCAGCACTCTTTTTATCCTGTACTTCAATTAGCGCGCGCTCTTTCTCTATTCTAATCATTCCAATCAATTGTTCAATTGATTTTTCCTTGACTTTTCTATATTCAAATAACTTTTCTATGATCTTTCCTCTCTATTCGGGCAGCTTCCTATTTTTGCATCTTTTTAATTCTTGTATCTCATTACTCTGTTTTATAATTTTATTGTACGCAAAATTAACAATTGCATCTATTTCACTAATCCTTTACTTTTTTCACACTTTTCTACATATGCGAAATATGATTTATTATCCGATTTAATATGTTCCTCGATAGTTTGAAATATTCTGAGATGCATAATAGCTCCGATTAACAGCATGTTTTCTGATGGATAGGTCATATGTTCGATGATTTTTCCGGCATAATAACACGAAAGGATCCAATTCTCGCCTTTTCTTCATATCCAGTAATTGAGCTCTATTCTTTTTGTTTCCGGTTCTACCACTGCAATCATGAGTTGCCATATTATTGATCCTGACCCTGTTGTATTTCGAGTAGTTAAACTCTTTCTCCCACTCCGTGATAGTCACTGATTATTTTGCACTCTTCTACGTTCTTTTCTTGTCCCTCTTCATTGTTTGAGTTTACGATGTTAAGGCACACTCTTCGGTTCTCATTTGAGTGAATTCTTCCAGTTTTTGTCAAAGTGCAATCAGATTGTTACGCGATAGATTATCATTGGTATCCAACCATGTGATAAACTGAAATTTGGTGCAACTATTGTAGTTCGCACGTGTATGAGAGGGAAAAATGAACGGGGATATATAGATAAGAAAGTACGATTGGAGAGGTAGTTTGTGATTGAAGTGTGCCCATTAGAATCCCTCTTCGTACCTCCTCATGAAAGAAGGAGTCCTCGTAGACGTTTTCTCTCTAGAAGCCTTTGAAAAGGACATATTTGTCGATGGATGATACCCCAATAGATGGAAATGGAATACGAAGTAGCCAGTATAGACCAGATGACTTCACCAGTGCAATCATTCGGACTCCTTATCTTATCGAATTGGTAGAGGGAAGGAAGGGAGAGAGGGATGGACAACAGTCATTCTTCGTCCTTCATTTCTCTCGTTGCTAATCAATTCATACGTGCTTATTTTCATTTTCTTTCTCTTTGAGATGAACAAGGGCGAGAATGAGCCTTTGCTACCGTTGAAAAATGCGAAACCGCCGAAAGTTGGCCGATTTGAGAAGAAAAGAAGGAAGAAGTTACTGCAGAAGGTAAGATATCTATTTACCGAGGTCTCATCTCGCTACTGTACAATCGAAGTTGGAAAATTGCTTGTTTCCAACCTGGAAATCTTTTATCTCCCAACATGGGATTACTGAAATTGTATTGCACGTCTAATCTTCAGCATTTTGACATTCCAAGGAGGAATGAAGCAATTCCCCAAGGGCGATTTTCAACTTGGAATGAGTCTTCTTCTTGATTCCACCCCATTTCTCTTCAGTTCTACGACGATCAGGCAGATCTCCTCGACCAGTATGAGAGGGATGACCAACTGTTGGCAGGAGTGATCGAACCAGCTGAAGTGAGAGAGCAGTCCTCCCCCCTCCCCCTCCCCCCCCCCTCCCCCTCCCCCTACTTCCTCCTCCCAGACAGAACGAAGAACTGATCGAGTCCTGAATCGTATCCTCTTCTGTCTGAACATCGTCCTTCTCTTCGCCAATCTGGCAGCTGCCATCCTCTCTGGGTCTCTCTCCATCGTGAGGTGAGGAGGGAAGAGTCCACTCACTCAATCCCATCCTCTCCTTCTCCAGTACATTCGTGGACAGTGCAATGGACTTGACTACTAGCATGATCATCGGAATCTGTCTGCATCTCATCAAGAATTCCGATGATTTCAAGTATCCTCGAGGGAGAGAACGGTGATTCATTCTGAGAGTGGGAGGGGAATGGAGAGGGATTGAGATTGGAGACTGTGGGGGTCATTCTGTGTTCCGTCATCATGGGAATAGCCAACATGGTCATCATCCTTCAATCGATCGAAGCAGTTCTCAATGATACTGTGAGTGCTCGATCTCACTGAGACCTCTCTCAATCCTCTCAGATTCATCCCGATATGAACCTGATCACGTTGATCATTCTACTGAGTGGATGTAGTGCGAAGGCAGTTCTCATGATAATCTGCTTCAAAAGAGGAACTGCATCATCGAAGGTGAGTCCTGCTCCTCCTCTCCTTCATCTCCCCGACTACTCTCAGGTTCTGGCCATGGACATGCGTAACGACATCGCCACATCAACAGTAGCCATCATCGCAGCTTTCGTGGGCGATCGATACTGGAAGTACGCCGATCCATTGGGCGCGTGCATTGTGTGGTACGTTGCCTCTCCCTATTCTCAATGCATTTCGCATTCCTTGATGAGTTCATTGAGTTTTCAGCGGAATAATCGCAGTGAATTGGTTCCATCATGCACTGGAACACATTCCTTCTCTGACTGGAGTGAGGGGAGAGAAGGAACATCTATCGAGGATTCTCAAGATTGCCATCGAACACGACGAGAGAATCCAGTGAGTGAAGAGACGAATAGTTCCTCCCTCTCCTCGCCTTATGGTGAGTCCTCCCCTACTATGAGAATTGGAGGAAGATCGACCACGTGATGATCTACCACATTGGAGCGAAGGCTATTGTAGAGATGCACATTGTGATGGAGGAGAATCTCCCTCTTAAGGTACCCCTCCCCCCTCCCTCCTCTCCCCTTGAGAAGTGCTCCCCCCCCTTCAGATTACACACGATATTTCCCATCCACTGGAGAAGAAATTGAATCAACTCGAGTTCGTAGAACGATCATTCGTCCATTGTGATTATGATTGTGATGGAGATTGAGAATGAGGAAGGGCCAATTTATTCGTGATTCTCACTTTGATCCTAGAATGGATAAACGAGATTAAAGTACTCGTGAGTGATGTATCGATATTCTGATGAATTATTTGGAATAGAGGGATAAGAGTAAAGCGGAAGAGGGAATCACAGAAGGGGAATTTGTCATGCGAGAGAGATCAATGCTTATTCTATCGCATTCTCAGCCTATGATACTATTTCCTGCCCGAGATTGAGAAAGGGGAAGAAGTTATTGAGAATCCAGAAGGAAGCTGTGAGGAGAGTCGATCCGAGAAGATCGCCTGAAGTCATTCACTTATCTCCTCCCCCCTCCTCCTCCTCCCTCTCTCCTCATCTTTCTCCCCCCCCCCTCTCCCCCCCCTCTCCCCCCCTCTCACCTGTAGCAGTGAGGACCGGAATGGCTGATGAATCGGGGTCGATTCTCTTCCTCCAGAAGAATCGAACGATCCATTGACAGAGAAAGAGAAGAGTTGCAACCTGAGAAGAGAGGATTGAGATGGAAGGAATGGGTTGCTCTTCGACCTGAATGAATGCAACGATGAGATATGCAGTAGTGAGGAGGAAGGAGAAGTGATAGGGAGGACCAGGTTGAGGAAGGATGAAAATGATGGAGAAGAAGATGGAATGAGAGAGGAGAGAGAGAAGGAGGAGTACTCGAGCTGCCGATGAATCTGTCTCTGAGAAGGGAATGGAAGGAGAGGGAGGGAGGGGGGACGAACCTCTGGAGAAGAATGCCCTCCATGGACTACAGAAGTGGATGATTCCTCTCTCGTCTTCACTCTTCAGTTTGGATCCCTGATGGAGTGAAGTGGAGATGCGAGAAGCCTGGACTGCCACGATGTTCCCTCCGATGCCTGAGGGGAGGATGGAGGGGGGGGGGGGAGGGGAGGGGATACCATTCACGAGTGGTTGGAATACGGCGATTCCAGGGTACAATCCGACCGCCTTCTTCAGTATTTCCCCTGAGGAGCACGAGATGATCATGGCTCCAATGACTGCATACCATCCATGGACGAGCACCTCAAGAGATCCCTTTCCCTCCCCCCTCTCCCCTTTCTCACGTCTCTCGTCAAATCATTCAGAGCGGCGATGGTAGCAGAGAGAGCAGCGAGAGAGATGAAGAAGAGGAGAAGGAGGAGGAGAAGAGGAAGATGGGAAGAGGAGAGAGGAAGGAGAACACCTCCCATGAACATCTTAACAATGGGATCAGTCATTCTCATTCTCATTCCTCATTGGGTACCATCATTGCCAGAGTGGAGAGATCTCCGAGGGCAGCTGCTATGGGAGTAGTGATGTTGTCCGGATCCACCTTCAATCTTCTTTTCCCCAAGAATCGAGGGAAGATTAGTATATTGACTACAGACTCTAACGGGACACGTCATAGTGGATGGAGGGGGATCTCTCATTCTCACCTTGCACTTCTTGGCAATGAGAATGATGGAGAGGATGAGAGTTCCCAGAGCGAATGAGAGGAGAGAGGAAGTGGAGACACACGTGCACAGAAGACAGAGAACATCCCCCCAGATGACCTCAAGAGGAAGAACATCGAGACCCCCCCCCCCTCCCCCTCCCCCTCCCCCTCCCATGATATCACTAGCGAAATCCCTGAGGAAGTCGTTTCTTAATCAATTTCTGCTTCGATGTCAATGTGCTCCCTTCCTTCCCTACGGAGGGACACATGCATTTTGTAGTTTCCTTCTGGACGGAATGACTAGATTTTTCCCCGATAGGGAGTGATCTTTGATCTCTCGATCACTGACCGAATCTCCGTGAATTCCCTTGAGTAGGAGGGTGGTGCCTACAGCGAGAGAGGAGACGACCACAGCCTGCACCTGCAACGACCCCCCTTCCCCCCTCTGAAACTACTCGCGTTCCCTCGAAATCCCTCTTCCCCACTACATAAACTGCTCTTCTTCTCTTTCTAAACCACGAAGAGGAAAGTTCAATTACATTAGGGACGCATCTAGACGATTTTTTTCTAGCTGCCAGTCGTAAAAATATCACGTTGTCAAGAGGTGGGCAACGGGTAGTAGCCAACACGGTACGGGAGAGTTAGGAGGGGGATGGGGGGGAGTACCTACCTGTATGAGTGCCATATTGGAGAGGAATGCAGTTCCAATCTGACTTCTGCTGTCCATCAATCCAACATTCGCCTGAATCTCTTCTTTGATCGATTAGATGGAAGGGACTGACCAGAGTAGAGAGACGAGCTGCGAAGGTCATCTCCAGATTACCCTTGAGACCAAGCAAGACTGGAACAAGGATCACTGCCTGCAATCCATATCTCTCCCCCCTCCCCCGTCCCCCCTCTCTTCCTCCGATGGAACCTCGGGAATCTTGACGAAGAAGTGAGTGGAAGTGGCCTTATCGAGTACTAGACCCGTGCAGAGAAGACCCAATCCAGCAAGAAGAAAAGGGCCCATCAACTGCAATTCCTCCCTTTATCAGAGTGAAGGGAAGACTCAATTATTCATCTCGGTCATGTCTCCCTTCCCATTCATCTAGGAACTCGCTCTTCCCTCGCCTCTTCTGAGGGGGAAGGGGGGGGAGGGGGGTCTCTCTGACCTGGAGTACGAATGCCCGTAGAGTCTCCTGTCGTGGAGGATGCCCCGATCTAGCAGATAACTTCATCTTGAATATCGTGATGGAGAGAGGGGCGAGGATCCATTCAATGTCTTCCCCTCTTAAATCAAATTCATTGCAATGCGAATAGAAGCGGAACTGAGAACTTTCGAAACAGTTCAAAATGCGTTTGAAGGTTGGAAGAGAGGGAGAGAAAAAGAAAACACGCATGATGGTTCTCTTTTCGCCTGTTTTATGTGGCAGGGAGAGTCTCCTCCCTCTTTGTCCCTCCACACACCATTCTCAATCCTTTCCATTCCCAATCTTCCTCCTTTTAATCTGACGTATCAATTCTCTCACTGTATATTCGTATCACTGAAGCTCTCGATTCGAATCCTCATTTCTTCAGCAGTCTTCTCTAATTCTCCCATTGGAGAGTCGATTGGCTCCATCTCCTCACTCAATCCAGAGGGTTCGAAGGCAATCCCCATCTCTGGAAGAGAGTCAAGACTGAGGATGGAATAACACGAAATACGGATGGAAAGATGGGTTCAAGAATTTAGAAAAGAATTCATTGAGTTCCGCGAAGATATGAAAATGATTATAAAGGAAGTGAGGATTCCGAGTGAAAATTCATAGGGAGATGAATTCATAATGAGAGTGAGAGGAATAGAGAAAAATAATTGAGAAGAGATAGAGAGTAGAGAGGGACTCACATCCAATAATAGAGAAGGAGGGAATAGAAGAAGGAAATGGGAAGAAGGTGTGTTCATGAGGAGATGTTGGAGAGGTGGATGAAGGGGAAAGATTGGATGAAGGCAATGGGGAATGAGAATGTGGGACTGTACTCGATAATAGATAGAGGACTGAGAAGGGAGTTCTTTCGATGGTCGAAGAAAGAGATGGCCAGAGAAAGATTGAGAGAGACGAGATAGAGTATCCCTCAGAGTATCTCCTCCCCCTTAGAGAATCTACCTGCAAAGGCTTCTAGAGGGGAAGTATAAGAGAATGAAAGGGGAGAAGTCGGAAGAAGCAACGAATAAAGATGGAAGGAGTGAGGACTTTCTTCACAGTCTTTTTCCTCTTTCCCACTTCCTATTCCCTCCTCTTCTCTCTTCAAAGCAAGCCTGAGATTGTGTGTAAACTCAAGATTCTCGTCGGATTCTTTGAATAATGGATGGATGTGATTGATCAAGAATGGATGGGAGAACAAACAATGGAATCCGATGCGATGGCCTCTCTTCCAATTACACGTTCTTTATCAGATGAAGAATCGTCAGAATATATAATTACTACTTACTACATCTAATTCTACCGTCCTGAGTATAAGTTAGTGGGGGAAGGGTGGGGGGGTTCATTCCTCCTCTACGCCCTCCTCGACGAGTTCCTCTTGATGGTGTTCCTCTTGTACTCCTCCTTCTTCTCCTCTTCCTTCTTCTCTTCCTCCTTCTTCACTCCTTCATCATCATCATACGTCGTCTCAGTCTCTGCCTTCTGGGGGTACTGCGATGCTTCGACCTTGGAGAGATCAAAGATCATTCCCTTCCCCTCTCTCTTCTCACCTGTTTCGGTGCTTCAGTCTCTCCATCATTCTCAACTGCTTCATAGGATGCTCCAGCAGTAGTGACTGCTTCCTCTGCTGAGTATGCAGAGGGCTCCTCTTTGTTCTCGAGAGCAGCCTCGGATCCAGCCTGAAGGAGGGAAAGGGGGATGGAGAGGGGGGGGGGGGGTGTGGAAGGGTATCTCTCTCTACTCACAGCATGCTCAGTCTGTCCATTCTGCTGCACAGCTGCAGCCTTGTAGTTGTCAGTGACCGTGACTGGGGAGGCAGTCGAGGGGGAAGTCTTCTCCTCCTCAAGGGACTCTCTTCCACTCAAGGGAGGATTCAGACTCACCTCCTCATATTCGTACTCAGTCGCTTCTCCTCCAGTGACCACCTTCTCCTCCTGCTTCTCCACTACAGTAGTCTCGACGGCAGGTCTCTGGAGGGGGGGGGGAGAGGGGGGGGGGGTGATCACTCGAGGGGAGGGACTCACCTCGTAAGTGGTGGCAGGTGCCACAGAGGGGGCAGTCTTCTCTACTTCTTCGTATTCCTCCTCCTTCGCCCCGTATCCTTCATCTGTGATCACTTGAGTCTCAGTCTGCTTGCTGATCTGAACGAAGAAGTGATCGATGAAGAGGAGGAGTGAGAGAGGAAGGGGGACTCACCGTCTCGGGCCCGTTGTTGATCACTGCCTTCTCTCCGTAGGCTGGGGCTACGACCACTGGTCCAGTAACCTCCTCCTGAAGGGATCTCTCTCTCTCTCTCTCTCTCTCCCCCCTTCCTTTCTCTACCTTAACAGTGGTGACAACAGCAGCGGGTCCGACGTAGCTTCCTCCTCCGATCTGAGATCCTCCATTGATTGCAGCTGAAGGGCCCGTCTGGTAGTTTCCTCCCTGCTGGACATTCGAGATCACGGGAGCAGCCTGAGAATGATAGGGAAAGAGAGGGAGGGGGGAGGGGGGGGGGGGGAGGGAATACCTGGTAGGATCCACCTCCGATCTGTGCTCCTCCGATGACAGGTGCAGGTCCAGTCTGGTATCCTCCACCTAGAGATGATCCAGCGAATCCTTGGGAAGGAAGAGAGAGAGGAGCCTGCTGGTATCCACCTGAATACCATAGTGAGAATCCGGAGTGGAAGAGAGTACTGTACCTCCGAGGGGAGCTCCAGCGAGAGGGAGAGAAGGTCCAGAAGGGAATGAGGGGAAGGCGGGTGCGGGAGGGGCGGCATAAGATCCTCCCGCGCCAGTGGAGAAGGAAGAGATGGGTGGACGAGGATAGGGACCTCCACCAGAGGAATACCTGCAGAGGATGAATGACCTCCCCCAATGGCATCCCCTTCCAGAGAGGGAGAGATCCCAATTGGATAGCCATCCCTTCATTGTCTCGATTGACACGATAACCGGAAGAGAACAGAAAGGGCTGTATAAGGACACGATCAAGTTTCCTTGCGTCATCACAGAGAAAGAGAGAGAGAGAGAGAGGTATGGATGCCAGCCCCGAGGAAGGACAACCCTATCTATGTTACAACCACCTCTCGTTCCATTGAGATCCCCGATGGAAAAGACCTAATGGGAGAGAGGAACAAGGAGTTATTAGCACTCTCCCTTCTATTATTCATCCCTTTCCAAATGGACTGCCGCCTCTTTTTGTCCCCTCGCCCCTTTAGCGCCGTTCAATCTCACAATCTGGTTATTCTCTTTCGAATAGTGCAATGCTGAGAAAAGGGTCGAAGATCAAACCAATCTAGGAAGGGAAGACTGTAGTCTATGTAGTAGTGTAATGGAAGGGAGAGCACTCACGGACTTCCTCCTCCACATGGAGGAGCAGAGGGGGCACACGAAGACGCTGCTGAGGCACAGCAACCTCCTCCTGATGATCCACCGATGCAAGCGAAGGCTGAGGAGGAGAGAAGGAGAACACCCAGCACACTCTGAAGAGAACCATCAGATACCGTAGTGAAGGGAAGGGAGGAGGATACCGTACTCTCATGTCTTGTATCGGGAGGGAGAGCGACCGTATGCGAAGTGGTGAGATGAGAGAGTCCTCAACAACTTTTATGGAGGAGGGAGGGCGCAGAGGGAGGAGCGAGAGAGCTTCTTCCTCAAGGGCAGATGAATGAGATAGAGAAGAGAAAGTTACGAGAACTGAGGAGACAAGGAATGCTAATGTTCCATCCCCGTGTAGGAACGAGAGGAGGAGTGATTGTTGAGAGAGAAGAGCCCTTATATCACTTACTCCATCACAAAAAGACCTCTGATATCTCTCTCGGCTTCTTGTGTAAGTGAGTGAGGTGTGAACTGGCATTGACAGGTACTCACAATCTTCCTTCGTCCTTCCTGCAGCTCCAACCTTCCCGCACACAGTTCGATAACCTTCCCACTAGCAGGTTCCATTCGAGATTTCAGTACAAGATTACCGTTGCAATTACTCTGCATTCCTTTCGAACAACCTCTTTTTTAAAATTTTCCGGTTCGCTTCTGTAAACTCCACTGCAACTTTTTCAAATTATGTACTCTAGAACATTCTATGTATATCTAAGTCCCATTCAGCTCGACCCCTTTAGCAAAGAAGCACTGCGTGCCATCGTATGATAATGCTTCTCTGTGAGAAGTGCACACAACTCAGACAGCACCGTCATGCATAGGTCGCTGATGATGTCAGTGAACGATGAAGTGGTGCGGGTGGGACTAAGCGGGCTCCTCGTGGAGTGACCTATCCTCACTCAGCTTCTTCCGAGGCAGCAGAACCCCCCCCCCCCCCATCCATGCAGATCATTCCGCGTAATCTGATTCATTTCCTTTGGCTTACTTTTTAGGAATTTGAGTTTCCCATTTTCACGTAGTACAGCTTCAGCGATATATCAAGATGAACAATGGAGAATTAAGAAGAGAAGTAGGGAATCGATAAGAAGGGGATTCTCAGTGATTCTTGTCATGGCGGAGAAGTACTGGGAATCGATAAATACTCGGAACAGTTAGTAAGACGGATATTCTTGAAAAAGAAAGTGCGTCTCTAGATCTATAGACACTGATGTGAGCTGGACAAAAAAGTATCCAAAATACACAATTCATCTAGCAACTCGATTGATTACTGTCTGATTCCATCGACCACTGGCCCCATAGATCGCTACCAGTTGAACCTTCCCCCTCTATTGATCACCTGTTGCACTCAAGATAAGCAATTAATTAATTTATTATTATGTGTGTCACCGGGCAAAGAGAATAACAGAAAGAGCTGCGAACATTCGCGGCTCTTGCACAATTTGAGGAGGCAATCAAGTAAAATGACAATAGGGCACTCTCACTTAATGAACTACAATTGATAATTCAATGAGTAATAGTCGAGATCTTGATTCGTCCGTGGCGAAAGGAAGCATAATGAAAAGAGACTTGGAGAGAGGAGTGTTTAGTGTCTGGAAGAGAGAATGTGGAGATGGGAGAGTGAGGGGGAACTTACAGGAAGACAGTGTCCTTGTTGGTTACATCCTTGTGTTTCCTCACTCTTCTCACGGGGGAGTCGTACTCGACTGCTCCTCTTGCTGCGGGGACTATCTCAGGCAGGGGAGGGGAATACCCATCTCCCACTGGAGATCCGTACGATGACTCCTCCATTCCACCCTGAAAGAACTTCCACTTCACCTTAAGAGACCGGATCGGTAAGAATCGACCATAATGGTCACCCCCCGGACATGCGGCCTCCCGGAATGGGAACTGGGCGTCCATGCTTCAACCATGGATACCCCTTGGCCCCATGATACACCACATATAGGCTATTACTCGATTCCGCTTTTCAATGAGTAATTATAAGGTGCCAAAGTTGAAAAATCGGATTGTCATATTTTTCGAACGCGATGAGATAGACTCAAAATCTCTTTTGCGTTGTATTAGTGGTGACAAATAACCAAAAATGAACCACCCTGATCGAATTGGTATTGGTTGGAATCTTGATTTCATGTCCGAATTTTTCAGTTTTTCCAGGCTGAAAATTCAACACGACAGGGGGGGAGTATCTCACTATGTCTATAATGTAGCCCGATGAATTCTACATCGACATGTTTAAAAGTGAAAAGACATGGACGTTTCCGTTTTCTTCATATCGAGGTCCGAACATGCCATGACATTTCAGAATTCTGCGAAATCACTATGATATCCTTCAAATGAACTGTTAAAAGTGCTAATTTGGTGGAAAACGAATCTGTAATAATATTAACTAATAATTATGCCTTGAAAATGTAACTTTCGTTTATTCTGGAAAATTCGATTTTCTCGATTTCGATTTTCTCGAAATTTGAGCTATCTAAACTCAGTATTTTCAAGCACAACGCGACGACCACTGAGTACATCATAAAGTACGTTTCCATATGAGTAATAAATTCGCAAAATATAGCTTTTTTCATAACTGTATGACTGTCTTTTATTCTGTCCAAAACGCGAAATCGCGGGTGTCGAACAACATTTTTGGAATGAAATTTGAAGAAATCGATGGGGTTCAGTCAGTTTGAATTATTTTACATTCAGAATTGTGAAAATCTGATTAAAAATTTAAACACTCCAAAGTTCATCAAAAATGTCTACTGGACTTCGATTCTTGCCATGTTTGACCGTCTTCAACTCAACATTTCACAAACTTCAGCCCAGTTATTGACTATTAATCGGTAGTATAGAGACTGTTTATTAAATTATTATTTCAAAAAGTCCCACCAATTCATTCGTTTTCATGATATTCCTTCCCAAATCTACGTAAAAACGGGGGCGAGATGAGATGATTGGACTCAAATTTCCGCCATGAGAGAATCGGTTTAAGCTAACACAACTATTTTTGGAAAGAATAGATAAAGTGCAATTAATTGCGGGTTTTACATGTAAAGTTTCGGACATTTGTGTAGAATCATCTCATCTCGCCCACGTTTTTACGTAGATTTGGGAAGGATTATCATGAAAACGAATGAATTGTTGAGACATTTAGAAATAATATTTTAATAAACAGTTTCTATACTACCGATTGGCAGTCAATAACTGGGCTGAAGTTTGTGAAATTTTGAGTTGAAGACGGTCAAACATGGCAAGAATCGAAGTTCAGTAGACATTTTTGATGAACTTTGGAGTGTTTAAATTTTTTAACCAGATTTTCACAATTCTGAATGTAAAATAATTCAAACTGACTGAACCCCATCGATTTCTTCAAATTTCATTCCAAAAATGTTGTTCGACACCCGCGATTTCGCGTTTTGGATAGAATAAAAGACAGTCATACAGTTATGAAAAAAGCTATGTTTTACGAATTTATTACTCATATGGAAACGTACTTTATGATGTACTCAGTGGTCGTCGCGTTATGCTTGAAACTACTGAGTTTAGATAGCTCAAATTTCGAGAAAATCGAAATCGAGAAAATCGACTTTTCCAGAATGAACGAAAGTTACATTTTCAGGGCATAATTATTAGTTAATATTATTACAGATTC
Source organism: Pristionchus mayeri (assembly GCA_036245805.1). Taxonomy (NCBI): domain Eukaryota; kingdom Metazoa; phylum Nematoda; class Chromadorea; order Rhabditida; family Neodiplogasteridae; genus Pristionchus; species Pristionchus mayeri. The sequence goes on along the minus strand of BTRK01000004.1, from coordinate 26,697,432 downwards.
GTTTTCCACCAAATTAGCACTTTTAACAGTTCATTTGAAGGATATCATAGTTATTTCGCAGAATTCTGAAATGTCATGGCATGTTCGGACCTCGATATGAAGAAAACGGAAACGTCCATTTCTTTTCACTTTTAAATAGGTCGATGAAGAATTCATCGGGCTACATTATAGACATAGTGAGATACTCCCCCCTTTCGTGTTGAATTTTCAGCCTGGAAAAACTGAAAAATTCGGACACGAAATCAAGATTCCAACCAATACCAATTCGATCAGGGTGGTTCATTTTTGGTTATTTGTCACCACTAATACAACGCAAAAGAGATTTTGAGTCTATCTCTTCGCGTTTGAAAAATATGACAATCCGATTTTTCAACTTTGGCACCTTATAATTGCTCATTAAAAAGCGGAATCGAGTAATAGCCTATATGTGATGTATCATGGAGCCAAGGGGTATCCATGGTTGAAGCATGGACGCCCAGTTCCCATTCCGGGAGGCCGCATGTCCGGGGGGTGGTCGACTCTTACCGATCCGGCCTCTTAATCTAATACCCCATTTTGGACCAAGATTCAAATGAATCAGATACGTTATCATATTCACTCTTGTGAATGTGTACCTGTGCATTAGTGTTGATGTAAGTAGGAGTGACTGCTGCATTTCCATTCCACTCCGATTGATGACCAGATGGATTCACTTGCTTAGATCCATATCCATCTTCTCCAGTCGTCGTATTCTCATCCTCTGTACCAGGATACCCACTGGATCCAGATCCGGAAGATCCCGACGTGGAGCATCCAGTACCAGATGATCCAGAACCGGAAGATCCAGACCCAGGGTAAATTCCGTCCGAACCAGAGCAGCCACCTCCAGATGAACCTAGAACGAGGCTGCATTTTATACCCGAATCAGTGAAGAAGTGGGGGTTGATGGGAACAGCGACAGACTTTGCCCTATCAAGATACCCTAACGGCTGCCATAGTGGAAAATGAGGATTCTCTGATCGCTGGTTTTGGGGTCTGGGAAGCTGATGAAGATATTCCTACTAGTGAAGGCTTTCACTCTTGAAAATTCCCGTACAATATGTTCTTTTTACAATAATATCATTATGATTCGACTGCAATGCACTTAGAGATCGCTTGGACTTCTTCCCGAGAATCACTCATTTTTTACGGACAATAACTTATTCAACTTGGGAATTAGGTGACTTACGTAGGCAGAGCAATACAAATTTTGTGGCTGACTATGTTATTTTGGCTGAGAGTTTGAATTGTAGGAGCGGATTTCGAGTGCTGCTCTATCCCCCTCACTGTGGGAGCATGTCTATCCTCATCAGCACCATTCAAATCCACCCACCAGAATGGGAGGAATTCGATCCCCATCGCTTGGGTAGTTATTGTATCCGTTAATCTAGACTAGGTACAGAACTCTAAGGAACTCTGCAGTGTCGTTCTCATCGTCTACATTCCAGATCTTCCCCCTGTGAATGAGATAAGGGAAGGAGCCCAAAGTACCTCCGATTCCTCTTCCTCCATCACTTTCCTTGTCCCTTCCATTTCCAATCCAATTGGATGCTCCTCCTTCTCCTCTTCCCTTTCCCTTTTCCCTTCCCGATGAACTTCCATCACTACCATTCCGAACCGAGTCAGGAGAGGTCTTTCCGTGATGAGATTCAGTGCCGATCCCGAATCCAGAATTACTTCCTCCCTCCTTCGTCATGATTCCGATAGAATTGGGAGATGGATGTGATCCACTACCCAATGGTTCAGGAGAGACTCCCTCTTTACCCTTTGGACGTGACCCATTGATTGGGTGCTTTCCTGATCCCTCTGCGTTTCCTTCCGATCGACTCTCCCATCCATCTCCGACCGAATTACCTCCATGATTCGATCCTTCGTTTCCAGAACCTGAGGATCCTCCATTCGAACCAGTTCCACCATTTCCTCCATTCGAACTTCCTTCAACGACTTACATAATCACAAAATATGAAAACATCAAACCTCCAAATTGTCCGTTAGAAGATCCGTTAGAGCCTCCGTGTCCAGATCCAGAGCCGTGTCCAGAGCCAGATCCGGAAGATCCAGAGCCAGATCCGGAAGATCCAGAACCGGAAGATCCTGAACCGTGAGTTCCAGATCCACCGAATCCTCCTTGTCCTCCAGTACCATCGAATCCGTCAGAGCCTCCGTGTCCTCCGTGACTAGATCCAGAGCCGTGTCCAGAGCCAGATCCAGATCCGGAAGATCCAGAGCCGGAAGATCCTGAACCGTGCGTTCCAGAACCACCGAATCCTCCTTGTCCTCCAGTACCATCGAATCCGTCAGAGCCTCCGTGTCCTCCGTGTCCAGAGCCAGATCCAGATCCGGAAGATCCAGAGCCGGAAGATCCTGAACCGTGCGTTCCAGAACCACCGAATCCTCCTTGTCCTCCAGTACCATCGAATCCGTCAGAGCCTCCGTGTCCTCCGTGACTAGATCCAGAGCCGTGTCCAGAGCCAGATCCAGATCCGGAAGATCCAGAGCCGGAAGATCCTGAACCGTGCGTTCCAGAACCACCGAATCCTCCTTGTCCTCCAGTACCATCGAATCCGTCAGAGCCTCCGTGTCCTCCGTGTCCAGAGCCAGATCCAGATCCGGAAGATCCAGAGCCGGAAGATCCTGAACCGTGAGTTCCAGATCCACCGAATCCTCCTTGTCCTCCAGTACCATCGAATCCGTCAGAGCCTCCGTGTCCTCCGTGACCAGATCCAGAGCCGTGTCCAGAGCCAGATCCAGATCCGGAAGATCCAGAGCCGGAAGATCCTGAACCTTGAGTTCCAGTTCCAACGAATCCTCCTAGTCCTCTAGTACCATTGAATCCGTCAGAGCCTCCGTGTCCTCCGTGACCCGATCCAGAGCCGTGTCCAGAGCCAGATCCAGATCCGGAAGATCCAGAGCCGGAAGATCCTGAACCGTGAGTTCCAGATCCACCGAATCCTCCTTGTCCTCCAGTACCATCGAATCCGTCAGAGCCTCCGTGTCCTCCGTGACCAGATCCAGAGCCGTGTCCAGAGCCAGATCCAGATCCGGAAGATCCAGAGCCGGAAGATCCTGAACCTTGAGTTCCAGTTCCAACGAATCCTCCTAGTCCTCTAGTACCATTGAATCCGTCAGAGCCTCCGTGTCCTCCGTGACCCGATCCAGAGCCGTGTCCGGAGGCAGATCCAGAGCCGGAAGATCCAGAGCCAGAAGATCCTGAACCGTGAGTTCCTGATCCACCGAATCCTCCTTGTCCTCCAGTACCATCGAATCCGTCAGAGCCTCCGTGTCCTCCGTGACCAGATCCAGAGCCGTGTCCAGAGCCAGATCCAGATCCGGAAGATCCAGAGCCGGAAGATCCTGAACCTTGAGTTCCAGATCCAACGAATCCTCCTAGTCCTCTAGTACCATCGAATCCGTCAGAGCCTCCGTGTCCTCCGTGACCCGATCCAGAGCCGTGTCCAGAGCCAGATCCAGATCCGGAAGATCCAGAGCCGGAAGATCCTGAGCCGTGCGTTTCAGATCCACCGAATCCTCCTTGTCCTCCAGTACCATCGAATCCGTCTGAGCTTCCGTGTCCTCCGTGATCAGATCCAGAGCCGTGTCCAGAGCCAGATCCAGATCCGGAAGATCCAGAGCCGGAAGATCCTGAACCGTGAGTTCCAGATCCACCGAATCCTCCTTGACCTCCAGTACCATCGAATCCGTCAGAGCCTCCGTGTCCTCCGTGTCCAGATCCAGAGCCGTGTCCAGAAGTAGATCCAGAGCCGGAAGATCCTGAACCGTGAGTTCCAGATCCACCAAATCCTCCTTGTCCTCCAGTACCATCGAATCCGTCAGAGCCTCCGAGTCCTCCGTGACCAGATCCAGATCCAGAGCCGTGTCCAGAAATAGATCCAGAGCCGGAAGATCCTGAACCGTGAGTTCCAGATCCTCCGAATCCTCCTTGTCCTCCAGTACCATCGAATCCGTCAGAGCCTCCGAGTCCTCCGTGACCAGATCCTGATCCAGAGCCGTGTCCAGAAGTAGATCCAGAGCCGGAAGATCCTGAACCGTGATTTCCAGATCCACCGAATCCTCCTGGTCCTCCAGTACCATCGAATCCATCAGAGCCTCCGAGTCCTCCGTGACCAGATCCAGATCCAGAGCCGTGTCCAGAAGTAGATCCAGAGCCGGAAGATCCTGAATCGTGAGTTCCAGATCCACCGATTCCTCCTGGTCCTCCAGTACCATCGAATCCGTCAGAGCCACCTAGTCCTCCGTGACCAGAACCAGATCCAGAGCCGTGTCCAGAAGTAGATCCAGAGCCGGAAGATCCTGAATCGTGGGTTCCAGATCCACCGAATCCTCCTTGTCCTCCGATACCATCGAATCCATCAGAACCAGATCCCGATCCTCCTAGTCCTGTGTGTGCTGAACCTGAAATCGACAATTGAATTAAATGGAATTTTTTAATGGTATTAAAAATAATTAGTAGAAGAAATGAAGATTGTCGTGCCTGAAGAAGAAGATCCTCCAGTTGATGTTCCATCCAATCCTCCCGATGGTCCGAAACCAGGTGATCCAACTCCATTTCCAATTGAACCATCGAATCCTCCATTAGATGATCCATCACCACCAAATCCATCACCTTCGGATCCTCCGAAACCACCTGTGAATAATGATTAAATTAACATTTCTCAACTTGAACTTCATCGTTCATGAATAGAGTGTCGATAGCTACCGTTTCCGTTTCCTTCGAATCCATTGGAACTGCCAGATGATCCAGACCCTTAATATATTCAATTACAACCATTCATTTTATATTTGGTAAAAGGAGGGAGTCCACCACCGACAGTGATCAGATCCAAACACGGAACACGAAGATAGACAGATATATAAAGCTTGCCGAACATGGATGCACCATTTCCAGGACAATGATTCGGACCCAAAACTTCTTAAAGACTGCGCCTACATGACTATCCACCACCAGATTGGAAGTAATAATTGTAAGATGACCGATGTGCACAAAGAGTGTCAATTGTGACTCGAGTAGACGACGAATCTACCTTGGTTCCCCTTCGTCTCCTCTTCCCCTCCAAAGAACTCCTCTTCACTAGTCAATCCAACTCCATTCTTTCCCTTGTCCGTTGATTTGCCCGAACCGTGATTCGACCCGAATTCGCTACTCTCGAGAAGGAATGATCCTCCAGTGGATCCAGAGTGGCCAGCACCCGAATGACCCAAGTGAGTGGAATTGTCTCCCGATCCATTCTCTTCATTTGTCCTTCCTGATCCACTACCACTACTTCCGTCCTTTCCTCCACTTCCTCCACTCTTCCCTAAGAATCCAAGTGTCGTCTAGTACTTCATCCAAACTTTTTTCTACTAACCTCCTTCTTTCTCATCCTCTTCTCCATTTCCTCCTTCAGGGAATCCTCCATCGGGGCCAAATTCGTCGATTCTCTTGATGGTTCCATCAGGGGCGGAAGTGAGATCGGGAGGGAAGGAAGGGAGAGATGCCTCGTCAGGAGTCGAGGGGAGGGATGGGATCACCTCCAACACTCTCAATCTACTCCATAGACAATGGATACTCACCATGTGAACTCCCTCGGGTCCCTCAATGATGGGAGAAGGTTCCACTGGAATCTGCCCTCCATTTGATCCTCCAATCAATAACTTATAGAGTTGAGAGATGATTGGGTACCTTCGATGGTTCCTCCAAGTCCTCCATTGTGTCCAGTGAGTCCTCCGAGACCCCCGATGCCTCCAACGAGAGAAGTGAAAGAGGCTACGGACTTTCGACTTTTTTTTTCAAATAAACGAGAACCAGAATATGGAATGGTACATTCCTAATTTTATGCATAATAATTCATGAGATATTATTCGACTCCCGATGATTTGGCCCTCTGTACCTCCTGGGTTGGGAGTGGGATGGACTAGATGAGGAGGAGGAGGACGAGGAAGATTCAGTCCACGAATCGAAGGGATCTCCTGACCTCCCTAGAATCAATCAATATTTCTCTGGTCAATGTGAGTACCAACCGGGAGTTGATATTGAGGGAGAACGGGGCTGGGTCCTCCTCCTGTAAGGGGTCGGACGGCATAGGGGGAGGAGATAGGGGCGGAGGGATATCCGATAGAGGGGAGAGGGACGGAAGGGAATGGGAGAGGGGAGGGGAAGGAGGGGAGGGATGGGTAAGCAGGTGCAGAGGGATACGATGAAGGGGCGTAGAGTCTGGATCTGGAAAAGAATGATGACGAGGCAAGGAATGATCTGTCCCTCGTCCTCTCCCTATTTTCCTTTCATTTCTCAGATGGATCGGATTGTCCTTCCCCTAGGGAAGAACCAGCTCATCCTATTGATACGGGTGATAAACAATGAAAGGGACAATGGCAAGATCCCATTCAATCTGCTAATAGGAGCATCTCATTATTTATTCCCAAAACTTCTCCTTATGCTAGTTTTTTCCATTAAATATTAAGTACATATGTTATTCCCCTGCTAGTCTAAATATCTCTCTATTCGAATGAAAAGGCATCTCTTTGTCTCTCTCTCGATGTCCATCTTTCACATTCCCGATTCGATCTCCGAATTCCAGGAATGGACTAGGTGAGAAACACACTCTACATTCTTGCGGTTCTTTCATGTTGCGCCAACCAAATAAAAGCGTTCGCGGGAAAAATTGAAATTGTCTTTCACTATCTTAAATTGTTATCTAATTAATATAATTTTCTCACTCATTGTCCATCATGTGACTTTTCCGATAGAACAAGATGCAATTTGGAAGGGACATGACATTAGGATGATATATAATGGGGAAAGCTACTGGAAGGCATGAAGGTCATTCGACTATCAAATGGGAAAAGGAGAATGAATTGGGTAGATCAAGCTGACAATGATTTGTGGACATTCCCACGGAGCGATACGGTATCAGATCACGCCCATCCATATAATATCTATAGGCATTATTCCAACCAATTTGCGACTCGCTTCAAGTTCTGTGAACAAATTCATTCTTCATAGTAGAGCAACAAATTCGTATCAAATGTAGCTCTCTCTCTCTCTCTCTCTCTCTCTCTCTCTCTCTCTCTCTCTCTCTCTCTCTCTCTCAATGAATCCTAAACCTCAGTCCTACAGAATATTTGTTTTAAACGTTTTTAAGGTATCCCAGGAATGGTAAGTCTGCTTTGATCCAATGCCCTTTTCACAATGGTCAATACAGCTAATAGAGCATGGAATGGTAACTGACCCTCCACAGGGATTGGAGCAGCCAGGGGATTGAGGGGCACAGCAGGCACTCTGACCACCGAAACAAGCTGATGCTCCCGATGAAAGGGCCGCCACCATCTGAAGGAGTACGGTAGGGTAGGATACGCTAAGGAGATATTATCGATTAGTGAAGGGGATGAACTCACGAAGAGGTGGCGTATCATTGTGAGTGAATCTCCGTGGAGGTAAGGGGAAGTATGGAGAGACGGGGATCCTAAGGTGAGACTACCTTTTTTCGGTGCCTTTATACGGAGTGGGTGGGGCAGGAAAAGGAGAGGGAAGAGGGAACCCGAAAGGTGGATATCCCATGGCATACCTGGAGGGTCCAGTGAAATGAGAGTGCAAGATGCTTTTAGTCGCTCATCCGACTTGTCTCGATTGCGTAATGAACAAATTAGGGAATTGAGAGATTAGGGAGGGCATCCAAACTGATTCCAACTGAGAATTGAGAAGATGTGTAAGAATTGAATGACTCGGCAATTTCATGCTCCATTAGAGTTCAACTAACCGAAGGGCTTGTTACAGTTTTAACGACTCTTCCCGATCGTTCGAAAATTCACAATGGAATGGTTGAGTGGATGGAGAATGGGAGTGATTCGACGAGGGGAGGGGATATTGGAGAGATCAATGCCTGCTCGTGCTTCTACTCATCCAGATTCCCTCCTCTTCCTCTACTCCCATCCGACCAATTTCCTTTCCTAATGGGTCCTTCTCCATAAACGGTTCTTCTTCCACACAATAGTTCTCTTCCTTCTCACTTTCATCCGCCATTTCAATCTCAATTCGATATTCACTAGCGATGGTCCTTCGTGTGAAGAAACAATGGAGAATTCCCATTTATCCCAATATCTCATCTCCCACCTCCAAATAAGAGAATCGACGGGGGAATTGACAGCAGCCACAAACTTGTTCTTCATTCTCTCACTCATCGGGATTGGATCACAAGGGAAAGGAACAGGGAAATTATGCAAGAAATTAGAAAGATGAGACAAATGGGCATATCTCGATAACGAGCCCTTTCGAACGACGTTCAATTTCGAGATTAGTAGAAATTTCGGAGACAGGAAATTCCATTCGAAACGATCGCAACAGTTCCATTTAAAGAGTTTTTTATAAGTAGAATATATAAACTACAAATAGCATAAACTAGTCCGTTTCCAAAAGACCCAATTGCATTTTGTAATTAAAGAATTGAGAGTTAAAGTGCCACTGGGATAGGGCTCCTCCCTCGATTTCCCGAGGGGAGTCGTAACTAAGATATCGACCGTTACTGCGCACTTTCTTGACATTTCAGTGGAAGCAGATTTATGATATATGTCGATTGTTGCGAGTGAGTGAACGAAGGAAGAGAGGAAGAGATATCCATAGACAGAAAGGAGAAAGAGAGTTCTCATCGAGAATGATCACAATGAGATGCATATCGATGATCTCAATCCTTCAGACGAAGCTAATATATTCTGAAAAAGTCTCGTGGTTCTTCACTTTGACTTTTCTATCTACTGTTGATTTTGTAGTTGAATCGTGCTGTTGGATTCGGACTTAGATTGCAATTGATATGCGAATGTCTTGATCTCATGTTCTCTCTATGCCCTCCTCTCCACTCAACAAACACCTCTCCCCTTTCCCTTATCCTTTTATGCACATATTCCACGTTCCCTGGTAAAGTTCTTAAGACTGGACTGAAAGGGAAAGTGATTCCGTAACGATCTAATCATTCCTCCTTCCTCATATCCATGTCATTCTTTGTTCTCTTCCCATTATCTTCCCTTTCTTTCGAGGTCCAAGTCCAATCACTGATCCACTTCATTACCATATCAATATTTACACTGGAATTGCTCAAATGAGTCGAAGGAATCCAGATGGTGGGAACCCGGTCAATCAATATTACTGAGTAAGAATGAAACGGAGAGTGGAAATGAATGGGTGTATTACGGGATGAACTCATTGAGGAAGAAACTGGCTCAGTAGTTGAAGAATATCAGGAGAGAACGAAGAAGGATCGAATTTAGGAGTGGGTTGAGGAATGGAAAGTGAAGGAACGAAGGGAGAGTGAGTGAATGGAATCTTAGGAAGAGTTGTGATAGGAGGTAGGGAAGAGATCGAAGTGGAAGAAGGAATAGATACTGATGGGGATTGAGAGCCAATCAAGGTTGCCAGAGTAGAGAGAAGAGATGACTCAACTGAATGAGCACCAGGAATAGGAGGGGGAACGGTAGGAGGAGGAGGGGGCATCGACTGGGTCAGACTAACGATTGGGAGACCATGCTGAAGTCTCTCGTGGTTAAGAGCACAATTACGAAGTAGAACTGATGTAGGCATGGTCTGCAGGATTGAAGATATATCAGAGGAAGTGAGAGTGGAAGTAGTGGAGGGTACGGTCGGAAGAGACGGGATTACGGTAGGAGGAAGAGAAGGGGCTACTGTAGTTGAAGAAGGGATTGAAGAGAGACGGGGAAGGAGGAGATCAGATGAAGCAGAAGAAGTGGGGGAAGAATGGAGGAGAGAGGAGGAATGAAAGTGAGGTGAAGGAAGGGAGGTGGTTGAAGGAGGTGGAGGAATGGAGGTGGTTGAAGTAGGGAGATGAAGGGAGGTGGTGGAAGTAGGGAGAGGGAGAGACGAGAGACGAGGGCGGGAGGAGGGAGGAGGAGAGGTAGTGGAAGATGCAGATGGAGTTGAATTCACTCTGAAATCAATATCATTATTTATTTCTACTTTACTATCACAATTCAGATAGTTGCCCTCGTAAAGCAATATATGTATTCTATTTTGTAGTGGTACATTAAAATATTCTGTACGAATAATTCCGTAAGACGCATTGCGGTAAGTTGTTAATGGGGAATAATGCTCACGTTAGATTGGGTGAGATTGGTCTTCTTTCCGGGACGATGATCGTCTTCTTGTCTCCATCGATGAGTACTCTCATAGGAGGAATAGTAGGGAGAGTCACGTAGGTTCCTCTTTCATCACCAGCAGTCAACTACAAACAACACATTTGTCCTGTCCTTCATCCTTTTCATAGTTCATTAGTGGGATGAGTAATACCCAGTGGAGTGTTTACTTCCATGAAAACCCCTTCATCAATTCCTAGAAGGGAGTTGCGACGAGTCATACTCTCCCCCCCCCCTCTCCTCCCCCCCCCCCCCTCTCTCCCTCCCCCATCTCTCCTCCTCTCCCCCTCCCCCCCCCCCCCTCTCTCCCCCCCCCTCTCTCCCGTGGACGTTTGGTCCCGTTTGCACCCACTTTGTAAACACTCGTTCTCGTTTCCTTTCTTTCTCTAGATGTCATATAGGAGTGACTCAACTGCACTCATTGAGTGCATAAATCTACTGTGGTAGGATATAGGAAGGGGAGTAGGATGGCTGATACCTCTTTGGGTTCATCTCCGAATGGATATGTTCTCTTTCTAGTGGGAGGGACGGGATTCTCCTTCTCCTTTGCTTCTCTTTCCTTCTTCTCTTGGGCACATTTCATCTTCCAAATCTCGTACGACATCACAGTCATCGGCTTCCCATTTGAGAGCATCTGAAGAGAATGAATGAGAGAGGGAAGAGGAAGAGGAGGAAGAGGAAGAGGAGGATGAAGAGGAGGAGGAAGAGGAGGAGGAGGAGGAGGAGGAGGAACAAGAGGAGGAGGGAGAGAATGGGGAAGAGCAAGACATTCATTCGAATATATCTCTTCTTCTCAATCATTTTATTCTATTTTTATGTTCATTTCGCTCAAACTCCGTTCAAAACATTCTAGTTCAACTATTTAGTCCCAATTGGACGAGGAAGAAGACCCGATTGGAGATGAGAGAGAGAGGGGAATATTGCACTTTCAGGAGATTATATGAAAATAAGATATGGAAAAAATATTTAACATACTAGCTACACGTTCGAGAATGATCGAAAAGAGTAAAGAGAATTATCCAGAGGACGGTTTTTCTATTCCAAAATGTTCATTCAAAACAACAAAGAAATAGGTACCATGAGAATAAGACGAAGAGAGAGAGAGAGAGAGCAATGTACATCCCATGGGTTCAGGGCGATTGGAAAGTGAAGGGAGGGTCGATCTATGGTGCCCCATTGGAAAGGAGAGAAGGAGAGATACACTGCAAGGGGCTCAGAGAGAGAAGGAGGGGAACTGGAGAGGAGAATCTAGAGATCGCTCTCTGCCTACAGAGAAAGAGTCTGTAGTCTAGTGGACACGTGAGAAGGGAAGAGGAGGAAGAATGAATGAAGGAGAAGGAAACGAACCTCGTCGGAATCACTCGTTGAAGAGCGAGGAGAGAGTGAATCTGAAATGGAAGAAATGAGGATTGAGGGGAGATTACACTGTATACTTTTGGAAGTGAACGAGGAGAAGTGTCCAAGATAGATACAGGGATACTGGTTGGAGAGAAGAGGAGAGGGGAGGGGGGGGGGGAGGGAGAAGAGAGAAGAAAAGAGGGAGAGGAGTGAGTGCGCCAGTACTGGGAATGAAAGCTTTGCAGGGAGGAGAGAGAAGGGGAGAGAGGAAGGGAAGAGAAGGAGAGCGTTGGTCTTCCACTGATCTCTGAGAAGGAAAGGAAGGAGAAGGGAATGCAAGAAGGTCTCTAGTGTGAACTGCCTCTTCAGACGAAGAGAAGGGGAGGGGGAGGGGAGACAGGAGAGGAGAAGAAGAGAGGGGGGGGGATCATCAGCATCGGGTACATCGTAGTCGGTTGTCCACTTATTACGATTGGTCGAGGGAAAACCTTCATTTATAGAATAGGAGGACTCTGCGAGAAACGAATAATGCCGTTGTTAGTGGGAAGGGTCGAAGGGGTCAATGGAGAGAATGAGAAGGGGAGGGAGAATGGGTTGGAATACAGGGAGGAGAGGGTCGGAGTGGGTGCAGTGAGATCAGTTCATAGAGAGCAGAAGAGAAGGGAGAGGGGTAGAGATGCAGAGAGGGAGAGAGAGAGGGAGGGGTGGGAAGGGAGGAGAGGGGCAGAGGGGCAGAGGAAGGGGAGGAGAGATATGTGATGACGACATTTTGCACAAGAGCATGTATATCTAGAGGAGGGGAAAGATCTCGTACGAATCTGTGCAGAGAGAGATCAGACTACGGAGAGATGAGCATTCAGAGGGGGAGGGAAGGAAAGAGAGTAGGAGAGGGAAGGGAAGGGGAGAGAGACGAGATAAATCAACAGCACACTTGATTCTTCAACATTTAGGTGCAAGTGAGGGCCGAATGGATATTCTTCTGTACTCACTCGAATGTTGATTCTTCTTAGCCTGAAGGGCTGACTTGATCAGATCTCCGTTTCTCTTCTCGAATGATCTCATTCGCTTGTTCATCAACTTCTCGCACTGAAATATTGAATGTTTATCTGAAATAATTAAGGTAGTCATTCGATTGTCTGTGAGAAAAATGAACCAAACGAGAAGTAAAAATATAGAAATTACGTTGACATTTCTTGATGTAATGGTGAACTGAGATTGAATAGGTAAGAAGAGTACTCACAGCATGGCAATTGCACAGTTCGTAGGGACAACGAGGAGCATGACCCTTGAGAATGACCTGGAAGGGAAGGATTGGTGGTGATCTCTCTCCGGTCTATCTCATCCTTCCCTCTATCGTCCACTCCATCTACATCCCATCGAGATCCTCTCTAGATACAATCGATTCCTCCCCTGATCAACCCTCCATCTACTTGGATACTGCAGATATGGACTACATGGGAGACTCCACCATTCCGTAGTGAGGAAGTGCGATGGCTTGAGACTGTATGTGTCTATCCATCGTGTTTACCCCATTCACTGTTTCGAGATCAAACTCTGCTCCTACGAGCTCAGAGTGAGACCATTGAGAGGAAGAAGAGAGGGGAGGGAGTACTGTAGATAGAGAGGAACCAATGATCTCTTCCCTTTCTGCACAAGAGGAACCCTTGAAGATCAAAGGCTCAAAGTGAATGCGCGTGGGTAAAGAGAAGAGAAATAAGGGGAGAAGCATCACAAACTGAGAGAGGGTCGAAGTCCACTACTTCGAACATTCCCGAGACTACACTCATTCTGATCAGACTTCAGCTCAATCCAATCGAATTGAGAATAATTGTTGGCGGACACAACTACTCGTGTCTCTTGATTCTCTTCGATTCGTTGAAGTGAGTGATTCAGAATCACTACACAATAGACACAATTGAACTGGATCAGACACACGGAAGACCCGCTAGGGAGGGGATATTGGTCTGATGAAGACGAGAGAGAGAGAGAGGGGGGGATGGAAGGGTTTGGCTAACCTGGAGTCCATGGCATTCGCACTTCCTGCAGAAAAGAACTCGTCCAGAGGGGGGAGATTTGTTCTCCTTGAGGGAGAGCGAAGGACTGCGAGAGGATCCCATCTGAGATCAACCAATCAAGGAGAGAACAACAAGGATAAAAGCAGGCATTGAAAGGAATGGACGAAGATGGGGGAAGGGGGGGGGAGTACGGTAGGAGTAGGCAGCTAATAGTCATCCATAGGCGGGGCTTACCTACGACTACCATCACCACATGTTGTCAGTCTTCCCAAGTTCAAACAATCAATCTTATATTTGAAGAAGAAAGATAGGAATTATTGGTCGTATTGGTTTCCATCTTATCGTGCACTTTCTGTGCTGTTACACTAGAGGTTAGGCACGTGATTTAAATGTATTGGGAGGGAGCGAAAAATTAATCTAATGAATAAGAAGGAAGAATAATCTATGTACTAGTATAGATTAAAAGGAAATTCGAGATACTCACTCAATACCAAGTGAGCAAAGAAGAAGAAAAGTCATCCAAAAGAAGGATATAAAATGAGGAATAGGATGGTTATTTCGAGCGAATGATGCTATAATTCGACTGATTGAGTAGTTATTCTTAGATGGAAGAGAGGGGGGCGGAAGGGGAGAAGAGAAGGATCCGAAATGATCACTTTGTGTTCACTCGTGAGTATGGCAAAGACGAGAGGAAATCATTGGAGGTCGAGTTCAAACACTCAAAGATGAAGAGCAGAAAGTTGACTACGTTGCGATCAATGAAGAATGGGGAAGAGTTGTGGAGAAGGAAGAGATTAGATTAATTCGTGATCCGAGTAACTTGAGGAAGTGAGAAGGAATTGGAATGGAAGCAATCGAATGAATAATAGGACTGAAGAGTGAAGAGAGGAGGAGAAGGAAGGAGGAATAGGAAGGAGATGGAAACTGGACAGGGGATTGAAACAGTATATGCAAGAAGTAGTGTACGAGATATGGGACTGTAGATACACTATTTTGAAGAATGAATTGAAAAGGGAATGGAGAGGAAGAAGGAGATTCCCGTGGGGTCGAATGATGGAAGAAAACATTTTGATCTGTGAAGAGAGATCCACTCGGAGTGTCACTATGTCCATGGAATGATTCGTCCCCATTCTCCTCCCCTTTCCTCTCCCCAAACAGGCACCTTTTTGATCTCTTGGCCTGCTGAATGTTTGAGAGAGCGGGGAGAGCGAAGTAGTCGTTTGATCTTACCCTCCCCCTTCCCCTCTCTTCCATCCCCCCTCCTCTCCCTCTCCCTCGCTGCAAAGTGTACAGGAATGAACAACATGATGAACAGGGAGAGGAGTGTCCCCTCTGACTTCTATTTCTCCACCAATCACACGACATCCTATCAAGGGAGTACAGGGGGAATCCCTTGTTTTCATCCCCTTACGAGTTTCTGTTCGATCGCGTTACGCAATTCGACCAGGAGAGCAGTCACGATGATGAAGAAAGGGAGTTGTTGCTCATCTTAGTAATACGGTAACTACCCCCCCCCCTCCTACTGTATCTGCAAAATGGCACGTTGGACAGCTACGTTAGATATCAGCAAGCTTGTTTACTGTTACTGGTATCTCTCGTTTGGTCTTCGACGTATTGTGCAGAAGTAATGCATCGTATGAGAGAGAAAGAGACTGTAGATCATTCGAGTATTCAGAAGGAGAGAAGAGAAGAATGAGACTGAGATGGGGAAGGGATCGAATAGGAAGGGAAAGACCACGTACACTCGATCGAACACTCACAACTCTCCCCTTCTGGTGTGCGTCTTTCTCACCATGAACCCATTCGTTGAGTACATCATCATCAACTGAGTTACCTCGCTCTCTCTCCCCTCCCCCTCCTCACGAGTCATCAAGTTGTTAATCTTTGCTTTTTCTTCATGCCAGTGACCAATTTGTGCTCCACTTTCTGCTCCTTTTTATCTCTTTCCCCACGAGAGAAAAATGCGAGTTCAAACGTTCAAAGAGCCACCCATGGAGAAAGAGAGAGAGAGAGAGAGAGTAGTCTCTCTCTCCCTATCACGAGATCACTTCCCTTACTGATCGAGTGACGTTCCCCGATTAGGAACGGAGAAAGATGAGAGAACTTCGATGGTCGACACTTTGGCATCGAGGAATGAATGAGATACAAGGAGAAGACGATGGAGTCATTATGAAGGGATCGAGAGGAAACAGAAACAAATCGTTACCATAACAAGCACGTTTATTGGAATTCACAGTTACTGAGAGGAAAGAGGAGTGCCAACTAGGGACGATAAAGTGAGTGGCCATTGGCCTTCTCCCTCTTCTCTTCCCTCTTCTCTTCCTTCTCTTCTGTTCCTCGATCTTCCACTCTTTTGTTCGAGATCTGCATACACTTCCTCACCTTCCACGTGCTCTTTATTGTCTCCACCCATTGACGTAATCGATGCATTTAGTTATCCATCCTTCTATTCCCTTCATTCGCATGGAAGTAGTCTAGTCTCGGTTCCTTTGTGTGCATCTCCATTGATATTGAAAGAAATGTATCGGGATTGGCAATTGAGAGACTCGTTATGTACAGACAAAGAGGATAAATAGGAAAGGAAGATCAGGGGACAGTTCAGTGTGATCTCGGATCGGAGGAGGGGAGAAGGGAGGGGAGGGAACAGATCGGGATACGTGGGATAGGAGAAGGCACGTTGATTCAGACAATGGGATAGTTCAAGCTACATATCGTGAGAATGATTTGGAGGGTGAAGATGGCATCTCTTCATTCAGAGAGCAGAACGAGAGAGGGAGAGAGAGAGAAGGGGAAGGGACTACAAGGAGAAGAGACCGAGTAGGAAGGCCCCGATGATTGCAATGAAGAGAATGAGAAGGAGAATCCAGAGGAGTTGAGTGAATCCATGGCAGCAGAGGGAGCAGCAATCAGAAGGGAAGGAGTCGTAGTCGCAGTCGGAGAGAGAATCCTGAGTACATCCATTCACTCAGCCATCCCCTCCCTCCTCTCTCTCCCTCTGATCTGTCCCCGATCTTTGAGGATGGAGACAATGTAGTCTCCGTTCATCGCCTCTCTTCTCAATCTAATCTCCCCCTCATAGATCACATACTCTCGCTAGTTATTTGTGAGTCGATTCATCGTTTGGACTCACGAAACGTCAATGAGTGATTTCATGTTGTCGCGTGTGAATATGATAAAGTGTATCCTGATCGTCACTCGGAGTACGAGAGAAGGGAGAAGGAATGGCTCACCTTCGAAGGAAGGAAGGCAGAGGGAGGAGAGGTGTATGGAGAGAAGTAGACTACTTGGGAAGGATTCACGGGATACGCAGAGGGAGAACCACACCTGAGACTCTCCGCATTAGTTTACCATACTGTTCAAATTTTATACCAAAAGGTCCCAATGAAAATAACAAAAACGAATCATTTTGCTCAATTTGAATGGAATCAACTCAGTCAATTTTATCTATCTGCTTGTTCTCATGATATTCATTCAACATAATCCTACACTCAGATTGATTCCATCTAGTTACCCCTCCATAATCACGCCCCCTTCTCCTTTTGAGTCCTCATCATTTGCCATTAACAGAGACACTAAAAAAGTAAAACATATCTTGATCCTCAACTATTCTACCACTTCTCATCCTACTTTTCCTATCCTCTTTCTCGTCCCCCATATTAAGATCCCATCAATATCCTTGGCTAGTGCACTTATCGGGAGGAAACTCATAGGCGTTCTTTGCATGAGTCACATGATTAAGACTGCATCCAACATTGCTCCTCGTTTATTCTTTTATGTTTACAAAGACACATGAGATCTGTTTCGAAAAAATTATTATATTCGAACTGACAGTCAGTAAAGCAAGAATTCATTTATACTCTCTCAGTTCCCCCCAATGGTATTTCAAAATTCCTGAAGTAATTCCTAGTGCCCCTAATATTCGACTATGTAAGCATAGTTTGGAGAATCGCCCCATAATCGCTGACCTATTCACCCTAAACGACTGGAGAATCACCATCCACTCCTACAATTCATATTCACCTGTGGTCTCATCCTTCCTCAGGCCATATATAGAGTGAAAATCACTATTAAAGTTACCGGACGAGGACGAAACCCTGATCTGACCCTGATCTCGTCGCGTGTACGAGAGAGTATGCAAAAGTGAGAGAGCGCGGGATTACGCTGATAATTTCTTTTTTTCCGTCATAACCATGACTTAGCCCACCCTCCAAAGATCATAGCGCGAGCTAGGCGGGTAGACAACCATCGGTTGCTTAGCTCAGTGGTAGAGCAGCCGCCATGTGGCCATGTGATTACCACCAAATGTTTTTGACAGATATTCAAAATATTTGAATTCTCTCACTTCCCTGCCCTACAAGCCTCCTTGGCATTCTACCAAGTAGTGATAACTCGGTTCAAAATAGAGATAGGAATGTGAAATTTTCAGAATCTCTTATGGTTGTGCAAAGCTAGTTCAAGGTTATGGCAGCGTCAAAAGCTCAACTTTGCTGACACTCCGTTAAATTATGAATTATGTTGAAGAAGAGCCAATTGAAAAGTGAACGTAAATGAAACAAATCTTCGACATAAATGTGTATGACGCACCACATTTGCTGTGATTCGGATGATTGTTGGATGATTGGAGGATTGTATGAGATCTGTGGATGGAAGGAAGGCTGTGAAGAGGGGGGCAATGGAGGAATGGAAGAAGCCATGGAAGGGAGCATCTGGTTCGAGATGGGGTATGGCACTACCTGAACTATCTTTTTTTAAATTTTAAACCTTACAGTTACACATTTGTCGAAATATGGTACATTTCATTCATGGAAATCGATTCTTTAGCGTTTCGGTTCAATTTTTGGTTCTCCGTCTCTTCGTTTCATAAACTATTTCTACCAGCCACACGAGGGGATAGTGAATTAAAGGAGGAGTAAACTCAAAATTCAATTTTTGAAGCTATCATATGCACTGTCTAGAGCTCAACAACGATAAGAAGCTCCGAAATTTTCACATTGATATCTCCATTCCGAAAAGAGTTATAGCTAGTTGGCGGGGAGCCAAATCAGGGAAAGCTCAGGCAACGACCGAGAGAGCACACAACTTGAGGAGAGTTCTCCTCTAATTGAAACATATTTCAACCGGGCGCGCGTTTGCATTTACACCTCCTTTAAGAAACCACAATCTATCTGGAACTCTATTTAAAGGAGGATCAACAGCAAACCTAGCCAGCTCAAACTGACAACGTAATTTTGAGACATTCGTCAACCGTGAAACACTTTCAAAATTTCGGTTTTTAGATCTCTCTTCGGAATCGAGTTATGGTTGTATTTAGGCATTAGAATTTGACCCTGCCGCACAGGCAAACACTGAGAGAGAACTAGGAAACTGTAGCGGGATTGCTGTCAAACCTCCATTAAAGGAGGACTAGCAGCAAATTTAGCCAGCCCAAAGACCGCAAGCGTTCTGCCAAAATAGTCACATGACTCTCTTTTTGTGCCTAGTGTGTCCCTATAGACATGAATAAGATCATGCTTTTTGAATTTGGGCGATATCTCATCTTTGAAGCGAATTATTTTCTGAAAACCTAACGCTCGTACTGCACGAAATCGGGATAGGGGAGAATGCGACAAACAACAAGATGTTGTAGTACTCGTTAAGGGGAGGAAGCAAGTGATCGCTTGGTGTCGTGGTAGAGCGCTTACTCTTGTGCCCGATTGCCACAGGTTCGAAACTCAGCGGGTGAGATGGTGTTGCAGTTTTTTCTAATTTTTAATTATAATTTTTAACAATGAGCTACGCTTGAAATTTAATATTTATTTGTATTTTTTTCTGCTCAATCTTAATGAATAGGGTTATATTACAAACTGCGAGTGGAGCAGCTGTGCAAGTACACTAGAACACTGTTAAACCCCTATCCATGTACTTAGTTAGCGTACGCTGACCTAATTAGAGTTGTCCGAACAAGCTGCTCCAGAGGCCATTTGCTAAGTAACCAAATAGCTCCCGAAATCAGATTAGATCACCCAAGTTGGTTCAGAATTCGAGGCGTAGTCCCTCGATCCATGGGGTTCTCTATCCCCTCAGTGGGCGGAGCTTGCGGTCTCTAACTATATAGTTGGGAGATAATCATAAACAGTAACACATTCTCGAAATTCTAGTTTTCATATCTCTGTTAGGAAACCAGTTATGGTTGTTGCTGTCAATCCTGCTTTAACTGAGAAGCATCACTTTTGCAAAGAACTATTCCACTTTTTCAACAAAAAATGATAATTTCGTAGGAATTGAATATAACCTGTTGATTGTGAGAGTGAAGAGGATGAATGATTGAGGGATGGAATTGCATCGGATAAAGGAAGAAAGGAGAAGACTGCAATGAATGAGAGAGAGAGAGCGAGAGAGAGAGAGGAGAGGGGGGGGGGACGAACCTCTTCCACCGAACGTCTGCACGGGTTCTCTTCTCTGGGGGAGGGTCTGCAATCAACCTCTCTCTCTTTCTCTCCATCACCGTGAACAAGGGAAGGATTCCCCTCTGCCAATCCCTCTATCTCTCATCCACTCTCGATGGAACTCACGGAAGCAATTTGATACCTGTGGAGAGTAGCGAATTGGTGGGAGAAAGAAGGTGGAGGAGTTTCGGAGGAGGCCCATCCCACATTCTGAACAATGCTTTCACTTATACAGCTAAGTTTAACTCGATGGCATGGGTGTGGATGTGGAAGAAGGAAGAAGAAGGAAGAAGAAGGAAAAAGAAGGAAGAAGAAGGGAGAAGAAGGAAGAAGAAGGAATAATCTCACCCGTGGAAGCGTCGCAGAGGTGTAAAAAGGCATAGAAACGGCTGATAGGGGGAAATTGGGTGAGAGTGGAAGCCTATCGGATCGAAGAGAAAGGAAAAGGGGTGGAAAAAGAAGGATAAAAGATCTGACCGAGAAAAGAGTAAGAATAAGGGAAAGTTGAAAGGAAACCAAGTGAAACAATCTCACTTTCTCGTGAGAAATTCACCCGGTTATTTTCTATCAAATTGACTACGCTCAATATCTGAATGCTCACGCTTTTTAAGTCTTGAATACGAGAGAAGCGAGTGGTGATCACTGTAGATGGAACTTGTAGGGAAGGATCAGATAGGGAGAGAAAACTACCTGAAGATGAGGGTCGAGACGAGATATCGATCGAATTCCCTTCTGATTCATTCTCCTCCTTCATAGATTCATCCTGCAGTCATCGATTGCATGAGAAGGGAAGTCGATCTTACAATTCTATGAAGAGTTTCCTTCATTTGACTCAGTTTGTTCCAATCTGGGTTCACTACTAATCGGGGCAGAGATCTCGAAGGTGGGCGATCCATTTAGAAGAGTAGGAAAGAGGAAGGGATTCGAAGTATCTATGGATGGAGACTATGGGATAATAGTAATGGAATAACGGGAGGTCACGGGAAGAGTGGCAGGTCCTTAGGACTCCCCCTCTCCATAACAAGTTTGGAGGGCGGCTTGACTCGCACTAATAAATTTCTTGCCGGTACCACTTACAGAACCGTACAAAGTGAGTTTAGATAGAACCGTACAAAGTGAGTTTAGATAGAACCGTACAAAGTGAGTTTAGATAGAGTCGAATATTTCACAACATTTATTTAGCATCCTTTAAGGAAAAAAACAAGCAAGCAATATGATCAAAAAAGTTAACCGAACAATTTTGAACAGATCTACAAATCAGATCAAAATCTGATAGCTAAATCTCAAACCGAAGAAAATATAGTATGTATAGATTATGGTAACATTCACACGCATATCACGCCTATCACGAAAGAATCGAGCTAGAATCGCCATTCTTGGGAATGAAGGGAAAATCGTCAAATGAGTTCTAGCCGGTTTTGGGCATTCTGGGGCATGCCTAATTGACCCCCAAAGCCTCATCGTGTGCACTTCATTTTGGAGCTCCTTACACCGGGTCGGATGTCGGCTGATTCCTATTAGAGCGCTGTTTTCTCTGTTCTAGTGAAAGATAGACGAAAATTTCACTCTGAGTGACCCCCGCTCATTTTTCGAGCTCTATCGATCTATGTCTTTCATTTTGTCTAAATGTCAATTTTAGCCATGCTGCATTGTAGGTCAATTTTCTAAAAAGTGTATGCAAACGCGCTGCCATAATTTTCACAGCTTATACAGTACGCCCAGAGCTATCGAATGAGTGGTCTACGCCCAAAATACATGAAGGTCTGTATGAGTGAGGTAGCATTAACTTCTACGGATCATTGGAAATTATTTTTCAACAGGAATTTTTGCATTAGAATACTCATTCTCGACTGCGCGCGCCGATTGGAGCCGTGTGGGATGGAATGAAATGAAAATTCCTGTTGAAAAACAATTTCAAATGATCCGTAGAAGTTAATGCGACCTAACTCACACAGACCTTGTATTTTGGGCGTGGACCACTCATTCGATAGTGAAAATTATAGCAGCGCGTTTGCCTACACTTTGTAGAAAATTGACCGACAATGCAGCATGGCTAAAATTGACATTTAGATAAAATGAAAGACATAGATCGATAGAGCTCGAAAAATGAGCGGGGTCACTCAGAGTGAATTTTTCGTCTATCTTTCACGAAAACAGAGAAAACAGCGCTCGAATAGGAAGCAGCCGACATCCGACCCGGTGTAAGGGGCTCCAAAATGAAGTGCGCACAATGAGACTTGGGGGTCAATTAGGCATGCCCCAGAATGCCCAAAACCGGCTAGAACTCATTTGACGATTTTCCCTTCATTCCCAGTATCAGCTCGATTCTCTCGTGAGAGGCGTGATATAATTGTGTTAGCAATTTTCTATAAATAAGATAGAGACTATATAACATGATGTAGATCGAGCAAAACCTATAATTTAGATACTCCAACAAAATGAAAATAGGGATGACATTCACTTAAAAGATTATGAATATTGAAACTGACAAAAAAATTCAATCTGAGGTAAGTGAAGAGTATGTTACACATGATTATTACACGGATTAGAAATGGACCACAGAATGACTATAGCCCGTGCTTGACTTGTCTGCTGACGAGAGTGTAATACAGACCGTCCGTGTCCTCCATCAACTCAGAATGAGATCCAATCTGCAATGAATGATTCTCCGACTGAGAATGGAAGGGATGGTACCTGTACTACTTGTCCCTTGTTGATCACTGCAATTCGATCAGCTCCCTCAATGGTGCTCAGTCTATGGGCGATGATGAGGACAGTGTGGCCGGCCGATGCACTGCAATGGCACTCATGAAGAGGAACTAGGGAGGAGTAGGGACATCCTTTAAGCATTATCAGATAACACTACACTAATTGTGCATCATCGGATAACTGATTCTCATTGTCCACTGTCGTTGAACGTACGAGTTGAGTGCCTCCTGTACTACATTCTCGCTCTCAGCATCGAGTGCACTCGTGGCCTCATCCAGGATGAGCACCGCAGGCTTCCTGATGAGTGCTCGTGCGATGGCGATTCGCTGCTTCTGGCCACCTGCAAGGGAAGGGGAGGTCTTCCACTCCCAATCCGCTCGTATCCCCAACCCATCCCTCGAACCACAACCTGGTTTTCGAAAGAGAATGTAGTATCAAGGCATTTCTCACCACTCATCTGCACTCCTTTCTCTCCACATTTCGTATCGTATCCCTTCTCCAGCTCCATCACGAAATTGTGCACATTTGCTGTCTTCGCTGCCTACAATTCATTCTTCCGTTAAATTGTAACTACTAGTACTAATTTCAATGCGAAATTCCATGAAACGGTGATTGCAAACTACGTGCTCCTAAATAGTCAAAGGAGAATATCCCCTATCCCTGGCCACCATGATGCACTTTGATCTTCGTTCACCTCGATTATATTATCCTCCGTAGCCCAGTCACATCCGTATGCGATATTTGATCTGATTGTGCCGTCATAAAGTACCGGCTCTTGCGATACCAACGCCACCTTCTGATGGTAGTACATATGGTCGAAATCCCTTGAAATATCAAGTAATGCCTTTCAATACAAATAGGCGTTTAATACCTAATGGGTATCCCATCGAGACTAATTGCTCCCTCATCTGGTTCGTAGAAGTGTTCGATGAGGGAGACGATGGATGATTTACCCCCTCCGGAAGGGCCCACCAATGCAACTGTCTCCCCCGCTTTCACACACAGATCAAGACCCTGCAGTCATTGGTGACTGAGAGAATGATGAGGAGATGCTTACTTTGAGCACGGCGTTCTTGGGTCGACTGGGGTAGGTGAAGGAAACAGTCTCCATCTTGATCTCCCCCTCAAATCACCCCAATTTCGAATATGCTTATAATATGTAGTCCTTCTCTTGGTACCTGTACGGGTGGTTGAACTTCTCCGTCATTGGGAATCTTGGGTGTTCTGTTCATGTATTCGAACACTTTCCTCGAAGCACCTATCCAGGAAAAACGAATTACTGATTTTGCGACAAATCGAGACTTACCGACTGAGCTCATGAGTCCATTAATAACCCAACTCATGTTCTGCAAAAAAAATATTGTTCAAAGAATTAGAATTTGAGATTGCAGAATCAAAAAATTTGTTCATAATCAAAAGGGTTCAAAAGAGGCGGGTCCAGTACGGATGTAGGAAAGTTCCAATATATTTCCACGACCGACTTTAGGAGTCCTTTAGGCGAATATTTTTGGACATTCGAAAATGTAGACAGGGATAAAAACGGGCTCAATGACAGACATCCACTTTGTTTATGTATAGGAACTTTTGATAATAAAACTCACGTATAAATTCTCTCCCAGTTGCATTTGATATATCAAGAAAGAAATGAAACTCTCGGAAGACATTCTACCTGCAATAATGAGAAATTGTTGTATAGCCATTTTTAATATTTCAAGCATAGAGATAGACGGTACCCGAGATAACAAGGTGTCCTCCATAGCCGAGGACTGCGACGAGAATTGCATTGTTCGAGAATTCACTCACCACATTGCTCCCTACGTATCCAATCGCCCTGAAAGATTGAATAGACTACAAATTGTTTTGCATTAGTCCGCATTTCTGTTCATCTTAGAGTGGTGATTAGGAGGGAACATAAATTGGAGCAGATCCCAATAGAATATTCGATAAAATTATGAATAGCTTGCGCACCTTTTCTTGCCAATCGTGAGTGTGTCGTCCAGCATTCTCTCGAATCTTCTCGCTTCTCTACTCTCGCAGGCGAAAGAACGGACAGTTCGCATTGTTGAGAGCACCTGATTATGTCATGTCTAATCTATACTTCCTCAAAACATCAGGAATGATCTACACAATTCGGGATGACTCCGAGGGAAGACTTCCTTCTGCTGCTCTCTGGCAGTCAGATTGGCAAGAGTGTGCAGAAGGAATCAATTTGTGCGTAGTCAGTCATTCCCATTCGTACCTCTTCTGCAGTCTGGTTTGCATTCGCTATCGTTTTTTGCATCTGTTCACTGAGTTTCTGAAGAAGAAATGAGTAGACACTAACTGGAAGAGGGAACTCACATCGAAGAATACTCCATACACTTTGGTTACGTAGGCGACGACTGGAATGGCGACGAAAGTGAGAAGAGTGAGTCTCCACGAGAGAGAGAACATGAAGAAGAGTGCACCCAACTGAATCCATCATGGGAAAGAGCTCATTAGGAAGGTTTCACTCACGAGCATAATTCCATTCCTTGAGAAGACATTTATGTTGAGAGCCACACTATCTGAGATGGTTTGGCAATCGGAGGTCAGGCGAGACACCATCTCTCCTTAAAGATTATCATGCTACTAAATCCTATTCGATTTCTCTAATAGTACCAGTCTTGGTAATATCGAAGAATGCAATATCTTGTTTGACGAGAGAAGAGAAGAGATCTCTTCTCACTCGTCTCGCTACGAGAGAAGTTGCATAGTCGAAGCATCCACCACGGAATCCACCAAGAATTGTACTGAGGGAGAGAATACATCCACTGAGAAATGGTTAATCGATCGAACCTCGCGATAGTCAATCCGGCCATAATTCCCACTGATTTGAAGAGTTCTCCGTATCCACGAAGATGAACGATGTTGGCGATGACGATTCCCGTGTAGAGAGGAATGAAGATTCGGACTGAAATCACTTCTCATTGGATACATATTATTATTTTCTATATCATTGTCTACATTATTGAATTGTCGTGCCTGCAGAGTAAGTGAGTAGGAAGAATATTCCTCCCATGAACCATGGCCATTCGAGGAGGCAGAATGTGACGAGTCGTTTGATGTGTTTCCATGTAGACATTCGGTCTGCCTTTTCAGATGGAGTCTCCGATTCATCAGCAATGGCTCTGAGAAGGAAGAACTCGTGTGATTCACATCCATATTCCTACTCAGTCGACTCCGGCTGCTCTTCATCGGGATTGAATAGACGATTGTAGACGATACTTGTATTCGAGAGAGATGTATACCTAATCGGATGGATGATAGAGATTAGAACGGCGCAAGTTACCAGAATGCGCAGAACAAAGGAGAACTAATCCATGTCCAAGTGAGAATGAACCACAATCCTGAAACCTCGAATGGCATTCGATGAAGAACAGCACGAACCTGGATAGTACAATAGGTTCTCGTTCTCAGAGAAAGCCAGCAGTTTTACAATGCTGTATGACACGGTAGTGATAGAGAAACCAAGAATGGGCAGACTCAACTTCTTGATGGCATTGTCCTGAGAAAAGGGGAAAATGAAGGGAATGAATGATTAGTTACCTTGTTGAGAGCGATGAGAAGAGCAGCTGCGATGAGGAGAGAAAGACGAATGAGGAGAAGAAGGAAGAAGTCGAAGGGGGAAGAGGTGAAGGAGTAGCCATCGAGGAGGAACACTTTCTGCCATTGAAAGAATCGAAGGACAACAGACTACCAATCTCACCTGATAAATTACACTAAGGCTGAACTTCAGCTCATTCGAGAAGAAGCCAATGGATAGAAAAGTGAAGAATACATCAGATAATGCGAACAAGACAAGTAAATATACACGGTTAATACCCATGTTCTGTAAAATTATAGTTGAATGAAGAACGAGCTATGAAATAATCTATGAATGTGATACGCCGAAGGAGGGAAATGTCAGCACGAAAACAATAGGTCAAACCAGAAGAACTCTCTCTCATTGGTAGAGCGATGAGTCATTCGAGTTTTCTGTTGTGCAACATCTTACGAAACAGGGGTACAAACGAGAAATAAGTAATCTGCAAGATCCATATGAGCTCAGTGCTCTCCACAGCTTAAAATTTAAAAACATAACTTTGAATAAATTACAGATCTGGCGACGCTGGGTCAGAATACTAAAAGTCTGTTGTCTGTTGGGGTACTAAATGTCGGTTGTCGCTTGAGATTTAAAATATTTCTATTTATTGAAAAATTCGATAAATTCTCACATACAGAAATGTCTCTCGATGTGCTGAAATTTGATTATTCCTATTTGAGAATAGACTCTATACGAATTCTCAACCTACAACATCGCAATCACCTTCGCATGGATACATATAGCACGCTTGAACGAAAAGATAGACTATGATGTTGACTGTGGCTAAGAGTAGGCTATTAGTTGAATCCGAGCATTCGCGAACTCTCAGTTAACCGAATGAATGCATTTTATGTTCAGAATGCCGGGTTCATTTCTCCCTTCAGATCTGCATCCTCTCATCATTTCCCCATGATCTATCATTGGTCTATGAGCTATTCAGTCCGCAAGTGCAATAAAATAATGACCAGAACGCTTCTGATCCAGAAAAATTCGAAAAGCATGCAAATAGATAATGGGAAGATGAATGAGGAGCATGCAGGACCTTGTTCCCCACACCTTCATTCTCTCTTTCCAGTCTGTATCATCGTCATTCAAATCCTCGTCAACTTCGAATCCTACCATTAGTCAGAGATGACTGCATCTTCTTCATTCCTTCTCTAACAAGCCCTCTCGTTGCTGTTGCTATCACTGGTCTTCACTCCATCATTCCATAGTCATGAATTACTTATCTACGTCGATGTTCAATCGCACATTCCCCCCCCCCCCCCACTCTTCTCCCCAATTTCGTGAATTCCAACGGCGATGGTCAATTAATATAAATAAATTTACATGTCAAAAGGTCTGTCATAAGGAAAATCACATTCGATTCAGACAGAGAAGGATAATAATGAGACTCTTTAGCCTAAAGGCTTTAGGTTGCATTTCATATTTGAGAGGAAGAACACAATTAATGTGAGGCACTTAAGCAAAAAAATTCGCTCTACATTATGCTACAAGACAATCATCATGTCTCTGATATTATTTCTTCTTCATTATAATTAATGTATTGCTAATTGATGTCATAACTCCTTACCCCCCCCCCCCCCCCAATTCTTCTCTTCCATACCAAGCATAATCGATCCTAAATCAGAGAATTTCATCATGAGACCGATATAATGTCCACGTTTCAAACGTTCTGTCCTTATTTTTACCTGGATGTTCGTAGCTCTCCTCCTTCGTCTTTTCCAGGAGGAGACGAAGGAGTATTGAAGGACCTCCAATCTCGCCCTCTGCTTCTCCACATCCTCCTTCATCTCTTCATTCTCATTCATACTTCTACTCAAAGCTTGCCATCATGCATATATATTGAAGGATAAGAAAATATTAAATAACCATCTTATGTAATTGAATACATTGATTTCGTTTTATCATACAATCCTATCAATACTTCATCGGTACGGTATCTAGCTTTGAAAATATAACAACATTTTAGACGTTCCAATAATTCTTACTTTATCCATTTTTTGAGTTTAGTACATTCAGAACATCAGTCCATATTTCAAGCTAGTGAATATGATTGATATAACTTTTTATTACAGATGTCACGGCATTTCGCGGTCCGAATTGCAGGTTGGTTAAACGACTTACAGACCCCAAACGCACCCGCCGACTTTTGTTCACACCACCGAGGGAATAATAAAAAATTTGAATGTTACCGTATCCATTAACATTGCACGAGGAATGTCGGCATAGGACCAAAAATCAATCGATATTTTCAATCGATATCAGGGTTTCTGCAACAATTTTTTTCCGGCTCCGGTCTTGTGTGTGGCGGCCAGGTGCGCGCACCATGCCGCAACTTGGCGGTGGTGTAGTGGGCGGAGTCTTGGTTTTGTGTGTACGCAAAATGCCGTGGATGTATCCATAAAAATATTCATACAGTAATCTTGTTACCATTTTTTTGAATTTCTACAGTATGCAATGAAGGAAACAAGATATTGATGCCGTCGTATTCGTTTACCATCTCAAAATCAATTACAGTATTTAGATCTGTCCATATGGCCATCTCCATGCGACTCTCTTTGATATGCATTTTGATTCTGAAGTGTGTAAATATATTTATTAATACCAATTATTTTCAACTGTTCAAAACGCATTCGGTGTACTTAAAATAGATGTCTGGATGACCTACAACTTCACAATTTATCGATTTTCCAAAACCGTCTCTTAGTCCCTGTTGAGTGACTATTTCCCGGCATCCGATTGAGAAATGACCATTTAAATGGCGCGAATCTCTGGCTGTAGCGATCGTCACGTGAAATTGGAGAATTTTTTTAATGCTTCAATTTTTGCTGTTATGAGGTTGTCATGAGTGACAAATAACCATATGATAAATAGAATTCACACTTTAGTGGAAAATTTTCTCAAACAAGCATGTCCTTCTAAGCTCCGCCCACTTCGTGTCAGTGACAGCACGCAGCGCCCGTCCGCAACGCGTTCCATAGGTCGCTTATTATTTTTTATGTCAATTATTAATTTATGAAACAAAAGTTTAGTGAACTTTAAATAGTGATAGCAACTAATTGGTGTCGAGTAGTATCATGATTGATTAATCTCGAAAATTGTTTTATCTTTCTTACTTTGAACTACAAGGAAGCAAACTTACCGTAATCAGACTGAAGTACTCAAATCTAAATTCCTACTCCAATAGTCTAAATCTGCCCGTAGGAGTATGTGTCCTAAAACCCTTGCATAGCACATGCAGCCGCAATCTGATTAAAAATGAGTTTATGTGTGAAATCGCATACAATATGCAATAGAGTGGAAAATGGGGATTTACAAGTTCCTATTGTGAATACTGATGAAGAAGTTGAGAAAGATGGTCAGACACGGGGGAACAAGAAATAGATAGTTCGAAATACATCAACACTCTTCATAAATTTTGTCGAAACGAGACAAAAATATGCGAAAAAGTGTTCCAGCTTGACCACAATGCCAGATTTGAAAGAACAACGCTATCAATTGCCGATAAACTATTTAATATACAATGATGAGCTATAGAAAAATATAAATGAACGCAATAAATGCCTATGAGATGAGCTATAGAGTCTGGAACAGAAGCTACAGTCACTATCGGCCCTTCAAACGACTATAGAAAAATCCAAGCATACCGTAAGGATATGAAATTTCGGTGATCCATTCGTTTGGCATTGGGAAGCCATCATAAAAAATATGAGAAGGATCGTCGATCTGGATCATAAGTAAGATGAACATAAACTATGGCGGAAAAAAATGCGGAGAATAAACGAACTTTGAGCGAACGTAGCAAAATTTCGCTAACAACGATTCGCCTCAAAACAAGATATGATGTGCGTATGGACATTCTAATAGGATTCACAGAAATTCACGAAATAGGGCTAATCAGGAAGAGAATGGCACGAGAAAAACGTCGTTTTCTCCAAAACATTGCTTCAGTTCAGAAGGTGTTGAAAATTTTCGCTAGTACCGATTCTCGCGAAACGATTACAATCTACCCAGTGATAGATTCTCCATCAATTCGAAACAAAAACAGAGAGGCGGGCCAATAAACTAATCGATAATCAAGAAAAAATCAATTTTAGACGTAAAAATTCGATTTGGCGCATTGGGAAAACACTCCCGTTTAAAGACACTCGCTCACCATCTTTTTCCCGGTCTTTAAATAGGACTTCCCGGTTTGGTGGTCGCTACTCTGGCTGTCTGCTGTTTCATTCCTCGTCTTTTGTACTTATCGGATGAATCTCTCTCTCTAAATCGCGATTATATGGTTGCTCCTCCTCCTCCCCACCACCTGCTTTCGTCGCGCTTATAATCTCATTTTGAGAGTGGGGGTTGTTTTGCAGATCACAACATTTTCTGATGCGAGATCTAGTAAGAAGAACTCCTCCTAGTTGGTTTTAATCCCTGTTGATGCTTTCAAACCTATCTCGAAAGTTATTCGTAGCTATGATTATCTTCGCTGCCATCGTTTTGATGGGTGAGTTTTCCTTTTCATTTTTACTTATTCATTTATAAAGTGTGAATCAATTACTCTTTCTAGGTCTGTTCAATTATGTGAGCCTCGACGACTTCTCGCCTAATGTTGCACGACATCCTGTAGACCGCATGGATGGGTTAGCCGCTCAAATCCGTTTATATGATAACATATTCTTTTCAGAGTCTCAAAGGCAGAGTTATTGAAGAGGATAGATGATCTCCAGTCTGAGGTGGATGCACTCAAGCAGCAAATGAACAGCAAGGAAGGGGTCCAAAAGTTGCAGTCCTTTCAGACTATCCCGTTGGTTATCTTCTATCTTTACTTGATGCATAGCACTCGTGCTTGAATACAATCGAGTATCTCTTTGTAATCCGCGCGATCTGTCCAATCTGATGCGCATTTATGGGACAGAATGTGTGAAATTTTATCCCACATCAGAGCGCGTGTATACCCGGAGGTTCGATTCCGTAGTGAGCGAACTCGGAAGAGGATCCTCGTGACGGGCGGAACGGGATTCGTCGGATCTCATCTTGTGGATAAATTATTACTGGATGGT
Source organism: Pristionchus mayeri (assembly GCA_036245805.1). Lineage (NCBI taxonomy): Eukaryota > Metazoa > Nematoda > Chromadorea > Rhabditida > Neodiplogasteridae > Pristionchus > Pristionchus mayeri. Next base: position 26,666,138 of record BTRK01000004.1, on the reverse strand, counting down.
CATGAGGTATGTTGATGTTGTACATACGTCGTTTCTGAGCATAATTCAACACATTTTAACATGGAAAATGAATTCGGGGGTTTGAGCGTTTTTATTCTCTGATATTCATTGAAGGAGCTCAAACCATCAGTAAAGAAGTGGTAGAAGTGCCCGGTTTTGTAGAAAAAAAATCAATATTGTATTAAATCCCAGACTTCTGAGTACATTTTTGTCTTCTAAGTCATGGTAATAAGTCGTAAAGTTAAAAAAACTCGTTTTTTCTCATTTTTTTTCTTTCTCTCTGGGATATTCGATTAGAAATGCCCAAGTCGAGAAATATTTAGCCTTCAACTTCTCATTTTCCCCTCGAATATAATGGGCAACTCGTTGGAAGTACTCAATAGAGACATAATAGAGGGTGAAATGGCCATGGACGGGAATGAATAGAGAAGTAGTCGTTACCCAGTGAGTGAAGAGATGAAGTGTCTCTCAATTGTAGGTGATAGCCCTTGATAACTTCTTCACTGGTCGTCGTCGCAACGTCGAACATTGGATCGGCCATCCCAATTTCGAACTCGTCCATCACGATGTCGTCAATTCATACTTCGTCGAAGGTCACTATTACTCATCAGTGCAAAACAACCGACACTTGTAGGATAGTTGGCCCTAAATTTGGCACCGAAACTTTGAAATAGTAAACTTAGAAATGGGGTATGCCAATTATTGATGAAGCACCTAAAGGAGTAGTAAAGGAGTATACAAGCTAGAGGATGGAAATAATGATTTTTCAGTTGATCAGATCTACCACTTGGCTTCACCCGCCTCTCCCCCTCACTACATGTACAATCCTGTGAAGACTATCAAGACGAACTCGATCGGAACAATCAACATGCTCGGATTGGCCAAGTATGAATGATCTTCCCATTATCGCACTTGGATAGATAGGAGAGTGGGAGGGATCAATTCCAAGAAAAAGAGATAAGAGAAGTCAGGAGTAGCCCCTTCCAATCCATACATTTCTCGTAGTACTAGAAGGTATATTTGAGGAGAGTGAAGGCTACAATGCTGCTTGCCTCCACATCCGAGATCTATGGAGATCCGGAGGTGCATCCACAGCCTGAATCGTATGTTTCCCACCATTTAGTAGAATATTTCCTCTAAACAAGTAGCTATTGTCAAATTAGAGCTGGATACTCAGATACTGGGGGCACGTCAACCCAATCGGTCCTCGTTCATGCTACGATGAAGGGAAGCGAGTGGCTGAGTCACTCATGGTCGCATACGCCAAGCAGGTGCCCTAGTCGGAAGGAGTATCTTCATTCAATTGTTCCCCTTGCGATTCGCAGTGAAACTGTTATACTTGGGGTTTTCTCTATTTGAGATATTTAGATATGATTTGGCACTCTCGTTTAGATTAGAGTGAATCATTTAAGGAACAAGTGGACATTCGAATCGCTCGCATTTTCAACACTTTCGGTCCTCGGATGCACATGAATGACGGAAGAGTCGTCTCCAATTTCATCATCCAAGCCATCCAAGACAAGCCGATGACGGTTGGGAATATCCACTTGCTACCTCCCCCCCCCCCCTCTCCCTCTCTCGCTCCCTCATGCAGTGATAGATGATAGATGGTTGCAGATCTACGGTAATGGCACGCAGACTCGATCATTCCAGTATGTGGACGATCTCGTAGAGGGACTCATCTCACTCATGAATAGGTTAATATACGCTTGTTTTATCATAATATTCGTCATACCGAAAATGTAACGATGTGTTGAACTATTGAAAGTATTTCTTTTTAGCAACATAACCTCACCAGTAAATCTGGGAAACCCCGAGGAACACACGATATCTGACTTCGCCCACATCATCAAGGACCTCGTTGGTGAGTATGAGATTGAACAATGGTCCAACCCATCTGCGACCCCATAATTGCCAACCTCGACTTAAAGTGATTATTACCCTTTGGCCCCTCTTTCAACATGGTGTCGAATATTGATATGGAGATGAGTTTGGACAATTGTAGGTAGCAAGAGTGAGATCGAGCATCTGGAGGGACAGGTTGATGATCCCCAGCAGAGAAAACCAGATATCAGGAAGGCAGCTGAGTTGATCGATTGGCAACCCAAGGTACGTCCAATGTGGCGTACCGTCTTCAAATTTACTCAGTTTCATAATAACACTGATAGTGAGCGTTTTCATTGCCAATGTTAGGCGAAGTTGGTTTTATAATATATTAACAACCAACTTACTCGAAATAATTTAGAGTATAATTCCTGATCAGTTAAATTACCCATTTTAAGGATCGTATTCTTACAGGTGAAAATGCATGATGGAATTCGTAAGACGATCGAGTATTTCCGGAAGGAGATCCATGATGAGGAGAAGAAGAAAAGGATCGACTTATGATCGGTCGTCTGTTTAGAGCATCACTGTATGTACTACTGTAGATCCAGTCTAGTCAACTACCCCTTGTCGTACTCTGTCATCTAGTCGGTCATTGATGTGCATTACCCTGATTCCCCACTCCATCGAGTACTCTTCTCGCCTATTCAACCCCTCCAGTCATCTCCTCATTCATCCTGTGATATATTTTCCGCTTTCTCACGTATGCTTACCTTTTTACTCTATACGTGTTTCATATGTCTAGCAGAGTAGGGAACTTTTTGTTCTGGTTGTATGTATTGTCAACAATATTTGCTTATTTCATCTCACTAGATTGGTTTGTATCGAAGAGTTTTATTATGGTATGATTGAACTAATGATAAATTTATGGTTAATTCATTTAAATGTGCAGATTCTCCGGTGTGTCTATCTATCACACAGTTGATTATCTTCTGTTGTGTGTGTGGTGAAGCAGATTGGATTATCCGATTGCAGAGCAATGAGTGGTCCTCCTTCTAAAAAATGGAAGGGAACTGTCGAAAATGATGAAGGGAACGACTCCTTCGATGAAGACGACGAGATTCTGGATGGACCTCCTCCCAAATACCGTATGTTATCTCTTCTCTCGTCGTGATTATTGATTAATTTCAGATGAGCTCAAGTCTCAGCACTCTCAACGAGTCTCTCAATCCTTGGGACCAGCGGCAATTTCCTCATCTAATCAATCGCCTCCTCCTACCGTAACCCTTCCTTCACAACGTACCGTAACTCCCGGTCAGGCAGTGCTCAAGACAACTCCCACTTCATCTCGCAATCGATTTCCTTCTTCCTTACGCAATTCGGCTAGCACGCCAACTTCTTCTCATGGTTCTCAGGATACGGTAAGACAGAATAAAAAGGAGTACCCACTGTTCCTGTCTCAGGTTTCGCAAGGGGAATTCATCGCAGTCAAGTTCCAACTGACTAATGCACAGAGAGAGAAAGACGAATTGAAATACAAGGTTTGGTGGAGCTCCGTGATATCTCAAGAGTGACTAATCAATATTATTCATTTCAGTTGGCGCAATTAAATGAGGAGTTAACAGCAGAGAAGAAGAAGATGGAAGTGGAAAAGCAGAAAGAGATAAGGAGATACCAGGAGAGACTCAAAATGGCTGTGAGATACCTTCTTTCTTCTCTTTTAGTCTAATGAGTGAGTGGATTGATTAGGATGATCTCAGGAAGGAGAAGTCCATGCACTGCGAATGTCCAATGCGAGCATCATTGCTGATAGTGTGAGTATTCCATCCCCTCCCCTCCTCTCCATGAGTACCTTTCAGTCGTTAGCAGGGGGAGATGGGAATGAGTCCGTGATGAGTGTCTCTTGTGCATCGAGTCAGAGAGTGACCACAGTGAGTTCTCCTTCACCACAACCCTTCCTTCCCTTCCCTTCTCTTCCCTTCCCTTCCCTTCCACAGGCTCGTCACACTCATTCCCTTCCTCAATTCGTGGGTGGCAATGGCTTCCGATCAGACATTGTATCCACCTTCACTCACAATCAATCGTTCAAAATGGATGGGGAGATGTCATTCCAAGATGTTCCCAGTCAGGCATTCGGTTCGTTCTCTTCTTTTTCTTCTCCCACGATTATTGTGCATTAAAGATACTCCAACTCGATCAGAACCTATTCTTGACTCCTTCACTTCCCCTCTTCAGGTCAATATTTTTTCGATCTCACTAATTGAAAAAAATCATGAAATACTAAGTTTCAGCTGAAAGTGGAGACGGAGGATGTGAAGTTGCAGACGAATATGGACATTGAGGTATTCTTCCGTGTCTTATCTCCCTCCACATTCATTACTTTCCGCCTCGAAAAAATGATCTTTGATCTTTGATCTTTATAAGCAAATAAGTTTAAGGAATCACTGGATACAGTTCCCATCTCCCAGTACATCCTTTCTTCCATCTCAACAGTCTCCAATTGTGGTCAAACGGAAGAAGAGATGCATTACCTTCTGGAGAAGATTGTGAGGGATCCCTCGGAATTAGAAATTGTTGAGATCGGTGAATCGCATTTCTCACCCGTCAGTTCACAAGAAGATTATTGATTGCTTAGCCGAACAATTAATCCTATTTTATTTAATCAATAGGTTGTTTCGAACACGAATTTTTCATATTTAGAATTTTTATTTGTATCAGGTAGTATTCCATTCTCTGTTGAATTATGCAATGTCATATACTATTGCATCTCGATTTCGAATCTTGCATACCGGTCGATGATTCTATAAATGGCTGCCAGTGTCCCCCTCCTCCTTGCAATGGAGTACATGATAGTCCCTCGTTGGTGGTTGGATTCCCCAGTGATGGAGTCGGAAAGAGGAGTACATAGAGGGGATGAATTCCATCTCAGCATTTCTGACAAGTTTGAGTGACCGAGTGGAGAGGAGAAAGGAGACAGGAAGACAGGAGATCTCTGGGGAGAAGGTGAAAGATGGAGGAGAATCTCATATTGGAGAGGAGTCGAGAGTCCTGAGGGAAAGTGAAGAGAAAACAAGGAGAGATGACACGTGTGATGAGATTCCATTGGGAAGTCTCTCCTGAGACGAAGGGGGATTACGGTAGGAGGGAAGGAGCAGGGGACAAATAGTCCAATCTAGAGAAGGAGATGGAGGAGAGTGACACAATGTGTATCATTAGATGGAATGGAGAGCAGTCAAGAGTCGAATCATCCATCGAGTGAAAAGAGAGGAAAGAACATCAGGAGATGGAGGAATTCACGCATTCCATTCATCGTCATCCCTTGATCACGGCAATTTATTTGCCAACACCCTTTTTTAAAGAAATGGTCCCTTTCGGAATCATTTTTAAACACAAAAAAGACTTCTTAAAAATAGAAATAAATAGGTTCTTTACAGTAAACATACAGTATCTCTACAGTATATCTTGCTACCTGCTAAACAGCTAGGCATAGGTTGCCTGAGATACGGTATATTTATTTTGAAAAGTTACCATCGTGCAGGAACGTATAATGCACCGCACTACCCTGATTGGCAATTTTTAGCGGACCATTTTTCTCTGGTGTGTTGATGAAAAAATTGCCGTGTTGATCTATGCTAAGAAATATTTATCATTTTATAAAATACACGATAGTGATTTCATCGACTTCTCACAGTACAAGCTGTAATCTGCAACTATTATCCGTGGTGATGAGGATGAATGAGTGATCAACCTGTAAGCCAGTCCCTCCCATCGATCTCTTCCCCCTCCTCTTCCCTTCCCCTTCCGACTCTCTTGGGATTCACCGTTCCCTCCTATGTGTCTATAATCGTTAATTGTTCATCGTTATGTCTCAATTCCTCCCTCTAGACCACTTGCCGTATCTCTCCCTTAGTCTCTTCTGATTTATGTAGTATCTCCTTCCTCTCCCCTATCATTCCTCCCTTTCAAGTACCTCTGGGAGAGTCTCTTCCACATCTGTCTCTCCCTCTTCCCGCACTCCCTTTATAGGTCTCCCGAGGTGTTTAGTACCCTTTTAACCCCTCGAGGCTCGATGAGTCCCCGCTCCCCTATCACTTCTCCATTCACTCATTCGCGTGCAATGAGAGAAGGAGGAGGGAAGGGTTTCCTGAGTGGAAGTGATTACGGTAGATGAGAAAGAGAAGTCTCGTTGGGAGATCCCAAGGAGTCACGCATTCCTTCCTTCCTGTTACATCTCCCTCCATCCTCAATTAGTGAATCTGTCCTGGGGGAGAATAGAGAGGCTGATTTGAAGGATTGTCGAATGGGATCTCCTGAATGGAGAAGAGAAGTCAACTTCGTCCTCTGATTCACCAATTGTTAGCCCCATCCTGGACCTACTAGGGAAGTGACACGATTACATGAGACCCCTCTACTCCCTCATCTCATTCTCAATCCTCTCAGGGTATACGGTAGACAGGGGCAGGACGGGGGAGGGTAGATCAAACGGGCATCTGTCCCTCTCTCCACCCTTTACAATTCCTCTGTGATAGTGTGAGTGAGTGACACTCGGGGTCCTTCTAATTCCTCCCATGGTCGAGATCGTGAACAGAAGGGGCTTCCATTCTCCCATTCTGAGAATGAGATGCATATCGAGTACAGTTAAGATGTGGATTGAGATACGAGGGGGCATTCTGTCCCTCTCTCCATCCAATCAACCCCCTCCCCCACTCCCACAGTCTCCACTAATAAGCTCCCTTCTGTAAGCCAACACCTTCTCCCCTTCGACTCTTCTTAGGCAATAAACACGTCGCAGGTTGTATATGAAATGTGAGAAGAAGAGGGAGGAGAAGGACGACGGATTGGTCAAGTGTAGCTAATTGGTTGATGTATGATGGAGACTCTCCCCCCTCTTCCTTCACTCTCTGCCATTCTGGCGACGAGAGAAGAGATATGGGAGCAGTAGGAGGATTGAAGAGAGGGAGAGAGATAGCGTATCCCACCTATCATCCATCATCCCATTTGGGACGGTTCATGGGACGGAGTCTACCAGGAGATTCATCTCTTCTCACCATTCAAAGGAGAGAATGGGCGATTGTTTCGAGTGGATTAACCTTCCCTTCCTCGGTAGATTAGTCGGCTTTTCCTCGTCCTTCAAGTGTCCACTCCACTCTCCTCTGCAGTATCCCACCGTAATGGAAGACACGTGTACTCCTTCACTCATTATCACATCTGTCTGCCTCCTTATAATCGAATTGCCCCAATTGACCTGTGCGAGAGGGATTCCATTCCTCCCTCCCTCCTCCATTCACTCCTTCGCGCATCTTCCGATACATTCTGTAGACAGATGGCTGTCTCTCATCTCCAATCTTCCTTTCCTATCCAGTACAGGTGGGGAGGAGGGGGATGGTCCTCAGAGACTTGGTCCATTCCTTCTAACGATGGCCAATTTCTGATTAGCACCGTGACTCTGCTGACCCTTCTGTCCTCTCTCTCGAAACACGCATCCCACACATTTATAACAACATAAATATGCAAATGAATAGAGGAGTCAAGATGAGGACATCTGTTCCTTCTCCTTCTCTGAGGTAGTCAAAGCATCTCGAGGAAGAATGGAAGAAGAGAAGAGAAGCCTCTTTGATGGGAGGAAAGAGACTGGATGGATGAATCCATGACTACGGGGAGTTCTCTCCATGGGAGACCGTCCCTTCTCCCTTCATTCTCCTTCTTCCTCTTCCATGATCTACCTCCTTCCTCTCCTTCTCCCACTCGCCTCTGCAGCTGCATCTCCTTCTGATCTCGTGTGTGTCTTCAATACCTCTCTTCCTCCCTATCAGGTGAGTCTCTCTCCTCTCATCCATTCCTCAATCCCTTCAGCCCAATATCTATCTCTGTCCTCGTTCTTCTCTGTGCTGCACTACTCGACTCCACCCTGCATGTTGCGAGAAGGACGTCACTGCTAAGCACGCGTAGGTCACCCGGGGGAGTGTCCCCCCCTCCCCTCGACCAGAGGTACTCCCCTCCCACCCCGTGTATCATCTGGTGTACTCGTGTGCCCCATCCTGAGATTCCCTCTCCTCATTCCAGTCTCACAAGGGGTTAAAGTGGCCTAAGGGAGACTCAGTCTCTGTCCCATATGTGCCCTTTCTCCCCTTACTCATTGAGATTGTCAGATCCTCCTCCAGATGCTGAGAGAGAAGGGGCAAGGTGTCCCATCCCGAGGGGAATCCAGATACCTCACCCCCCCCCCCCCCCTTCTACCGATATCATGCCTCCATCTCATCTCTCCATCCTCGGAAGGAAGGAGGGAGTCACTAATTCACGTTGACTCTCAGTGGGGTTCATCAGCAGTCTCGAGGGAGAAGGTGATTAGGGAAGGAGTTGAGGAGTCGAAGGGAGAGGGAGGAGGAGGAGGAGGAGGGGGGGGGGGGAGATGCCTCTCCGTCTGACACCCTCGAGGTTGTGAAAGAACCAAGTTGGAGAAGGAAAACAAGATAAGGAAAGGAGAGCATTCATCTCACCTCTCATCTCTTTCTTACGCAACCTTCGAATAACCATTGAGAGGAAAGGAAGAATCGAGGAGGAATAACCAGAGAGGAATACTGATGTAGATCTTGGAATACCGTACTCCTTCCTTCCCTTTCAGACTACGACAGTCCATTCCATTCGTGGCCATCTTCATCCTCTTCATCGCATTCGCTACTATTGTCCATTGGTGAGGGGGGAAGGGAGCGAGGGATGAGGGGGGAGAGAGGGGAGAGGGGAGGGGGGAGGTGGGAAGATTGCACTCAGGTACTTGGACGATCCAGACATCGAGGAGGAGGTAGTGGATGAGGATGCATTCAAGAAGAAGATCGAAATCAAGAAGTGAGAAGATGAGAAGAAAGGGTTGATTCACTCTCTGATTCATTACAGTATCCTTCTCCCTTCGGACGAGGATGTGGTCGATGATCCCGTCTTCGGGAGAATCTGGGAGGAGAAGGCACCGAGGTAGATCACTCCCCCCTTCCCTCTCCATCCTCCCTCTTGAAGATACTCGCGAGTGCCCCTTCGAATGAACACAGTCGGATATCTGGCGAACGGAGGGGAGACAAAGAAGACGAAGTGATCCCATTGCATAACCCCCCCCCCTCTCCCACCAGACATCCTCCTTCTCTCCACACGATAAACACTAATTAGAGTATCTCGATCGTTTCACTTCTCGCACCTTCTTGTCTCTTCCGAAGGGGGCTTATCCCCCAGATGCATGCTAATTAGAAGCTCCTTTTGTTTGATGCGGGACAGTGTCCTCCTCTGATCTCCCCCCTCTCTCACCTCATCTTCAATGCAAACGCATCTCTCTCCTGGACAGCAACAGCGGCAGATATAGAGCCCCCGCGCATCCCTCCACGAAATGAATGATTCAGTGGGCACCTTTCGGTCTCCCTCCATAGATGGAAGAGAGAGAGAGTCCATCCCTCGAGGGATTGATGTCATGGAGGAAGACACCTGTTGAGTGATTAGACAATCTCGAAAGGGAAGAAAGAGACAGGTGAAGAGAATGAGGGAGGGATTGTATGCAGCTGGCAATTGAGACTAAACGATGGAAGGAGAGTGTCTTCCTTCCTTTCATCCACCTCTCCTTCTTCGGGCCAAGAAGTGTAAGAGAGAGAGAGATTAGGAAGGTGAGGGAGAGAGCAAGTAATCCCCGCCATACGTTACTCCCTTTTGATGATAATCCCTCCGCTGCCACAATAGAAGGTCCTCCTTCTGTCTCATCAACGGTAGTCTCACCTCTTCTCCATTCGACTCTCGTCCTCTTCTCTCTTCTCGACTTCTCTCTGAGTAATCCAATCCCACATTCCTCTTCCCTCCCGTAGGCTAATTGCACGCGACGAGAAATCAAGGTTAAATTCTATTTGGATTTGTCTTAGAAGGGAAGGATCTTCTCTCTTCTCTTCTCACTCAATTCAATTGCGACTCAGACGGAAAAGGTGCGGTTGACACTGCTCCAATCAGAGGGAAGAGGGAGGATCCTTCCACCCCCTCCCCCTCCCCTCCCCCATCTCTCCTCCCCCTCACGACCTCCCTTATTCTAAACACTCATCCCCATTACTTTCATGAGAGAAGTGAGCAGACTGCTGCACCGCCTTCTGCCCTTCCACGGGTAGATCACTCCTCCCCCCCCTCCCTCCCACCTACCGTATCCCTCTCTAACCTGCCAGGTGAGAGAGACTCCGCCCCTTCCCTCTGGCACACCTCTCTTCTACATGGCGAGAGGTCCCTGATTCTCCGATCACTCCTCTTCCTTCAATTTCTTCCCTTCTCACCTCAACGACAGCTAATCATTCGCTCGTCTTCCTTTCTCCTTCTTCTACAGTGCACCGTACCCTTAGTTCCTTCTTCTCTTCTCTGACTCATTCCTTTCTTTTCCTTTCTCTTCTCATTTCTCCCTCCGATTCCATCTTTGTCTCTTCTCTTCTTCTTTGATCTAATATGACCGCATTTCCTCAGAAGGAGGGAATATTGGTATCCCTGATTGCATTGATTGATCTTCCCTCTTCATCTTCATCTCTTCCATCAGATTCCTCTCGGTCATTCTCACCTGGTCTCCACATGTCTCACTTCTCCTTCTACCACGTGTTCCTCCACTGGACTCCCCTCCTCTCCTTCCTTCCCCTCCAATCACTCATCTCTCACTGTCTTCTCTCACTTTTTGCCCACCCTCGTTCATTCAAACTCTCCACCTTTCCATTCAGAAGAAGGACCTCCCTTCTCATTCACTCTCTCCACCTGAATCTTCCTCCCTTTCAAACACTTCTTCTCTCCTAGTGGATAGCGATGGTTCATTGATGGATTCAACCGCACCTTCTCTTCTTCCTTCATTCCATCCCTCCATAAGACTGCATATTCAATTATCTCTCCCACAGGCGCCAAAGTAAATGCATAATGAGAGCGGGAGAGGACGAAGCATCGTAGGTAGAAGAAGAAGAGAGAAGGGGGAGAGGGAAGGGAGGGGAGAGAGGGGAGAGAGGAGGGGAGAGAGGGAATCTGGGAGGAAGAGGTGGATTAAATAGAAGGGAAGAGTCCATCGACGGTAGTCACCGTGGGAGCTGACTTCTGCCCCTCCTACCTCCCCCTCTCCTCCTCCCCTCCCCTCCCCTCCCCTCTTCTCAGAGGTGATTACTCATATTCAAATGTTGTCTCCACTCACTTCTCCCACTACAACATCCCTATAAATCATCTTCTCAATTCTTTCTGCGTTCTCTCCAACCACCGTAGTCCTTTCTCCCATCCTACCTGCTCACTATTCGGTCTTCCTCTCTTCCCTTCTCCTCCTTCCTCCATCACCCCCTCCTCATCCTCCACTTCATCCTCCTCCTTCCACCTCCCTCTTTGTCCCTCCTGAGACTGTTGCAATCCTTTGTAGTCACTTCGATCCACCTGCTCCTCATTCACTCTTCCCTCTCTCCTTCCTCCCCCGATCTCATCCCTCTCCATGACCTCTTAGCCCCGCCCCCTTCACCTCCCCTCCCTCCCCTTAACATCTCCATATCCAGAAGGGTTGTCTGCCTTGGGACAGCCCCCTCCCTTTCGAGATTCTACAAATCTTCCTTGACTTTCCTTCTCCATTTCTCCTTTCGTAAACATTAGTCTCTCCTTCAGTCCTTTCTTCTACCTTCGAGACCCCATTTCCTCTATCTGCTCCTCCTTTATCTCTCTCGCCTTTCCCTCTTCTTTCACTGGTATAACTCATCTCCTTATCATTCTTATCTCTTCCATCCTCTCCAGTCCTCTAATCACTCTCCATTCTACTCTTTCCCTCTCGAGTAATCTTCATATCCGGGATTCAATCTCGTTTATTCCCTTTCCCTCACTCTCATTATCATTCTGGTATCACCTTAGCCTGTTTGTGTTCACTCTTCCTTTTCTTCTTCTACCTTCTCCCTTTTCTCTCTTCAATTCAGTATTCATCATCTACCGTACTCTCTCTCCCTCAGGTAGTCTCTCTCTCTCTCCATCTCTCCTTCCCTCTTCCTCCATCTCTTCATTGATCTCCCTTTTTCGTGCCACCTCAAGAGAGAAGCAGCATACCTTTGAGAGGACTCCCCTTCCTCTTCTTCCCTCCTTCCCCCTCCTTTCTTCCCCTCATTTCCCTTCCCCTTCGTCAC
>BTRK01000004.1:26622089-26653687 GCA_036245805.1 Pristionchus mayeri | reverse complement strand
GTAGGACCTCAATCGTGAGATCATTCTAAATCAAAATGCGAAAAATGAAGTGAAATAATTGCAATAGGAAGGAATGAGTGGTAACCGAAGAGATTTGAATGGAGGAGGAAGATAAAGTAAGTGATGGATGGGATGAATGTTCCTTCCTTCCTCCATCGTATATCACATATGGAGAGACTCACAAAGAGCCATTAGGGAGTTGGTGCAGGGGAAGTGGGGCTATTTGCATAATTGGAGGGAAGAGAGATGAAATCAGAGGGAGGACCAAGGTAGAGCACAACAAAATAACGAGTGCAGGAAATATAAACTATCTATGGTATCAACTCTTTCCCTTGCAGTGCGTAAGGAGAGATCTCGACGAGCTGCTAATTCATGGGATTACCATGTCGAGGTGAGGACCATCCAAGCTCCCAGTGGGATCCCTGCGAAGTATCGACTCGGAAATTCCATTGGGAAATGGAAAAATTTAACACGATGACTGTGGATTTCCCAGTGGGATCACAGTGGAATTTCCCAGTTGATACCCCGCCGGGATCCCACTGGGAACCTATTAGCTTCCATTTCCCCAGCTACTCTCTCCTCTTGCAGGTATTGGTGGTGGCTGATGCAGAGATGTATCGATACCATGGGGCTTCCCTCGAGAACTACCTACTCACTCTATTCTCGACGGTACGCATTCATCACTCCAGTCTACTCATTAGTCCTCTCTCTTCCTACAGTAATCCTCTCTGATGCAGGTAGCCTCCATCTACCGTCATCACTCCCTTCGAGCAGCAGTCAACATCGTCGTCGTCAAGATACTCATTCTCAAGCACGAACACGTATGCATTCACTCCCTCCCTCCATCTCTCCCCCTCTCTCTCTTCCACCCCCCCCCCCTCTCTATATCTATCTCTGTCGGAAAGTTCGTATTAACAGAAGTTCCATAGAATCAATTAATTCAATGTCAGTCGTAGAAGTAAGATACGAAGTCTCTTATAATCAAAATACGTAGTCGTACGTTGCTAGCTGGCTCTTTGCCCATTGTTCTTCGATTGCAGGCTGGTCCTCGAGTGACTTCGAATGCACAGGAAACCCTTCGTCACTTCTGCCAGTGGCAGGCACTCTACAATGGGAGACAAGAGGACTCCTTCAGACACCACGACGTCGCCATTCTTCTCACTAGGGGAGACATCTGCAGGTAAGAGATTCATCCATCCACTATCATCCTCTTCCGAGAACTCCTTCCTCTCAAGTGTTACGTCGTTCTGTGACGAAACTGTTCTTGTTGAGATCTCCGGGGAAGTGCGACACTCTTGGATTGGCTGAATTGGGGACGATGTGCGATGGACAGAAAAGCTGCGCCATCATCGAAGACAACGGCCCTCTCTGCTGCATTCACCATCGCTCACGAATTGGGACACATGTGAGAGGATGAGGGGAGAGGGCAGGCTGCCCCCCTCCCCCCCCCCCCTTCTGACCCCCTTCGTTCTTGTGACGTGAGACAGAATGCACACAGGGAGAGAAGAGGAAAGAGGAGATACTACAGACTCTCATCTGAAGTAGACAATCTCCCTCTGATAGTGTTGTGAGGAGAGACTGAATGGGTAGATCAAAGAGTATCTCCTTCCCTCTCCTCCCATACTTACTAATCCTAACTAGACTCTTTATTGCGAGAATGAAGAAGATTTAGAAGAACGAGCGAGAAAAATGGGAATGAGAGGGGAAGATGAATGGGAAGAAGGATTATGAATGGGCAATGGAATGGACTAGGAATAGACTAAGAATGTTGCACGTCTACAACAGAGGGACCACCAGTCCAAGGGACTTTCTCAACAGTCTTCACTTTCAGCTTCAACATCCCTCATGATGACGAGAGGAAGTGCAGCCAGTTTATGTCCATCGGGAAGGTGAGCAGAGAAGAGGAAGATGAATTGAAGTGAAGATAACCTAAGAACGGAGATGGTAATGGATGATGATTGATGAATGCAGGCCAACTTCCACATCATGGCTCCAACTCTTGAGTACAACACTCATCCATGGTCGTGGTCCCCTTGCTCAGCTGCCCCTCATCGAACGATTCCTCGAGTGAGAAAGAGAGGGAGAGAAAGGAGAAGGGAAAGATGATGATGGACCATCGAATGAACACTTCAATTCCAGCACAAACCGTGGGCAGATCCAGTGTCTCTTCAACAAACCGCAGGAAACGACGATACTACGATGCTCTCTTCGAGGTACTTCCCCTTCCCCCTCCTCCTCTCTCCCCCTCTGCAGGGTGATCTTCCCGGTATGAAGTACAGCGTGGATCAGCAGTGCAAGTTCGTGTTCGGGGAGGAGGCTTCCCTCTGTCCCTACATGGTCAGTCTCTCTCTCTCTCTGGTGTGCAGTGGTGGTTGTCCTTCGGTGTGCTCTCCCTTCCTCTGTTCCCCTAACCCTTCTCCTTCCATTCCAGCCAGTCAACAATCATGCCGAGGTGTGTCGTGCACTACTCTTTCCTCTCAGGCTAACTCTTTCCTCTTCCTCCCCTTGCATGCTCCCTCCTCTGTACTAACCCCTTCTCAGTTCTCGATAGTCTCTTCCTCTACCGTACTCATTCCCTTCCAGCCGGTCTGTCGTCGTCTCTGGTGTGCTGTCACTCTGGGATCTCAGCAAGGGTGTCGAACTCAGCATATGCCATGGGCAGATGGAACTCCCTGTGCGAGGGAATCATCGAGGGAAGATGTGAGTGGAGGGAGGGGGGAGGAGGGGGGAGGAGGGGGGAGGAGGGGGAGGAGCAAGGAGTCTCCTCTCAGGGTGTGCTATCGAGGGGAGTGCGTGGGTATGCAGACAGGGGGCAGTTCATCTCGTAAGGATGGCCAATGGGGAGAGTGGGGACCCTATGAGAGATGCAGTCGCACTTGTGGAGGAGGAATACAGAAGAGTGTACGAGACTGCAATACTCCCAGGTTAGAATAGTCACTCCTCGATTCATCTACCGTACTCATTCCAGTCCCCAGAATGGAGGGAAGTACTGTGTCGGCATGCGAGAGAGATATCGATCGTGTGCTACGGAAGAGTGTCCATGGGACACGCCCCCATTCAGGGATGTACAGTGTGCAGAGTACAACTCGAAGGTACGGTAGAATACGGCATATCGATAGGAGAGATTTAATTCAGGATACGCACATATACGGTCTTACTCCGCCTGTTCATTGGGTACCCAAGTATGAGGTAAGAAAGAACTTCGAGTGAGAGATCAAAGATCAATTGAAGGTTGCTGAGAATGAGAGATGCAAGTTGTACTGCAGAGTGAATGGATCAGCTGCATTCCATCTCATGAAGGAGAAGGTTCGGTAGGAAGTACTGTAGGTCGAGAAATCGATATTGAAGGTGATCGACGGAACTCCGTGCAATGAACACGGAGACGACCTCTGTGTGGATGGAACATGTCTCCCTGTGAGTGGAAGGGAGAGGGGAGGGAGGAGGAAGGGAGAGAGAGGGAGAGGATCACTTCGTAGGCTGGTTGTGATCGATTCCTGCATTCGACGACACGAAGGGACGAATGCGGAGTATGTGGAGGGAACGGATCGAGTTGTGAGATGGTCAAAGGGAGATTCAACGAGAGAGGAACATTCGGATACAATCAGGTACGAAGGGGAAAGAAGGGGAGGAGACATTCCCATATGCAGGTCATGAAAATCCCTGCTGGATCAGCCAATATCATGGTGACTCAGCATGCATATGTGGATGGGAAGACAGAGGATGACAACTATCTGGGTAGGAAGGAGAGAGAGAGAGGATGGGAGGGAGTGCATTCAGCCCTTCGATCTTCTGATGGAACCTTCCTCCTCAATGGGAACTTCCAAGTGTCCATGTACAGAATGCAGATCACCATGCAAGATACCATCATTGGTGAGGAGAAAGGAAAAGGGGAAGGGAAGGAGGGAAGGGAAGAGTCCATCATTCAGAGTACTCGGGATCTGACCATGCCATCGAACGAATCAATGCGACTGGAACCCATTCGGTGAGATAGTCGACTAATTCCCTCTATCCCCCTCTCAGATCGGATGTATACGTGCAAGTTCTCTCCGTCGGAAATCTATTCCCTCCTGATATCCGGTGAGTGAGAGAGGGAGAGAGTGAGATGGGGGATGATGAGTGAGAGAGAGAGAGGGAAGGGGGGGGGAGGAGGAAGAAGTCTCTGTAGATATGAGTACATGGTGGCGAAGGGAGGAGCATCACGAGTTCTCTCTGCATCTCGTTCTCCCCACTATCGATGGAGACCAGACGAGGGACGATACTCTAATTGTGATAGACCATGTCAAGGTGAGCATCAAGAAGAGGAGGGAGAGAGATGATCTTTGATCTCCCTCAGGCCGTCAATCTCAAGTGTATATCTGTGTGGATTCGGAGGATCGAAGAACTCATGATAGGTAGGACAATTGGGTGAAGTTGGTCGATTGATTCGAACTATAGGAACTGCCCCTCTCACCAACCTACTCCTCACACGAGGATGTGCAATGTGGACTGCGAGTTGAAGTGAGAAGCTCTTCCCTCCATCTTCCTTCTCCTCTCTCTCTTCGTTCTCTCCTTCAGATGGCACTCCGAACAGACGTCGTCTTGTTCTGCTCCGTGTGGTCATGGTACCATCCATCTGCGAGTCTTCTGTGCAAGAGTCGATCGATCGAGTGGCAGACCCTCCCCCGTACAACCCATCCATAGTGAGAAGACCCCTCAGATTGACAACGAAGAGGAATTCAGCCAATCTCTGTCCTGGCCCCGCCCCCTCCACTGTCCGACCATGCTACTCGGATTGTTCGGGAAGAAGATGGGTGTACTCTGAATGGACTGAGTGTTCCACCACCTGTGGAGAGAGTGGAAACCAACGGAGAACTATCAGGTAGGAGACCTTCCTACTCACTCGAACCATCCCCCCTCCATCCTCCCTTCAGGTGTCTTGATGAAGCGAATCGACCATTGGATGATTCCCATTGTGCAAGAGAAAACAGAGATGAGACTGAAAGACAATGCAATCGATTCCCATGCCCAAGATGGAATTACGGAATGTGGAGTGAGGTGAGGAGAGGGAGGGAGAGAGAGAAAGAGAGAGAGAGAGAGAGAGAGAGAGAGAGAGAGAGAGAGAGAGAGAGACCCCTCTCCATTCCCTTCAGTGTTCTCGATCGTGCGACGGAGGAGTCAGAATGAGACATGCTCAGTGTGTGGATGCAGCAGAGAGAGAGGTCAGTGTCCCTCTCCCCTCCATCCCTTCCCTCCCCCTTCAGATCGCCCCCCATCACTGTCCCCTTCGAAGACTCGATCGAGAGAATTGCAACACCCACATCTGCACTGGATGGAGGTAACCCCTCTCCTTCCTCCCTTTTCGTCTCTTCCCCCTCCTACATTCCTTCCATCTTTCAGATTCTCTTCGTGGGGCGATTGTTCAGTCTCCTGTGGCCGTGGAGTGCACACTCGAGGGGCGACATGCATGGACAGTCGAGGGACGACTCTTCCCGATGGTATCCCTCCTCCCCCCCTCTCTCTCCAATCCGTTCTTCCTTCAGGCGATTGCGAGATTCGTGAGAGGATCGTTCAGAAGCCCTGCGAGAGGGCATCGTGTCCCCAGTGGAAGGCCAGCGAGTGGAGTGAATGCAGTGTCAGCCACCACTTCCTCCAATTTACTACCTTTGAAAAAATTTGCGACCATTTATCTTCGATTTTTGAGATCATATTCAGGCTTGACATTTTTTGTGGCTAAGTAGTGGTAGTGCTCCCCCTCGATGGTTCCCTTTGCAGGAATCGTGCTCAGATGGATGGCAGACGAGACGAGTCACTTGCTCCTCCCACAATGGAACTGTACTCAATGGTATGACACACCCTCGGATGGAAGACTTCCTCCACTACAGATTCTGAATGCACTCGATCCTCTCGTCCATCGTCTCATCAAGAATGCAACAAGGGACAATGTCCATTCTGGAGAGTTGGCACCTTCTCTCCCGTGAGTCCCCCTCCCCTCCCCCCCCCCCCCCCCTCTGAACCCTTCCCTTCAGTGTTCCGTCTCGTGTGGAGAGGGCGTTCGTTCTCGAGTGGTGGAATGCATCCTTCGAGACCAGACTGTCGACTCCTCCTTCTGTCCCGATAGAACTCCTCCGTCTGAAGAGAAGTGCAAGTGAGAGAATGGGGGGAGGAGGGAGGGGGAGTCACTGGTTGCAGAGTCATCGCGTGTGCCCTGTGGAAGTCATCAGAGTGGTCGTCGTGTTCAGTCTCTTGTGGGGAGGGGACTCAAGAGAGGAGAGTGCAGTGTACTCGCAATGGAAGTGTCGTCCATGAGAACAATTGCCTGAAGGTACGAGACATCTGATCTACAACACTATACTTCCTTTCCAAGTATGCGCCTAATCATTTGAAATGTTAGGGAGACACAGTGGCCTTCCCGTGAAGAAGTACCAAATAACCTCTCTCTCTTCAGTCATCTCGTCCTCGAACGATGAAGAGATGTGATCGAGAGTGCGTGATTCCATCTCTCGATTCTCCTCCTCTTCCTCCTTCTGTCTATTGGGCATCCGCCCCTTGGAGTCCATGCACTTCTTCGTGTGGAGAAGGAGTTCAGAGGAGACAGGTACCGTACCCCTCCCCTCCCCCTCCCCCTCCCCCTCTACCTCCTCCCTTTCAGGTGATCTGCAGAGAGAACTCCGAAGTCGTTTCTCCCTCTCGTTGTTCTCATTTGGATAGAGTAGAGAGTGAACAGAAGTGCGTGAATAGACCATGTGGAGAATGGAGAGTCGGAGAATGGCAGCCAGTGAGTTCATCCTCCCCCCTCCCCCCTCCCCCCCATCCTTCCCCCTTCCAGTGTCCCATCACTTGTGGATCGGGAGAAGAATCTCGATCAGTCACTTGTGTCTCCACCACCAATTCCTCCCTCGTCCTCCCCGATACTACTTGTGATGTAGAGAAGAGACCCGAAGTGAGTCCCTCTTCCTCTTCATCCTTCCCTAAATCTTCCTTCTAGCCAACTCGTCCATGTTCAATCTCTGCTTGTCCCTCTGGTCGTGAATCTCCTCCCGGTCTCTGGAAGTCTCAGCCATGGACGAAGTGTTCCGTCTCTTGTGGTGGAGGATGGAGAAGGAGAGAAGTCATCTGCGAGAGAAATCATTGCATCGGAACGAAGCCGAAACAATTCGAGGTCCATCATCCCTGTTCATTCGATTCTATCAATGACTTCAGGCTTGCAACAAGGAATCGTGTCCGAAGGAAGAGCACGCATGGCAGATTTCACCGTGGACTACGGTATAGATTCCCTTCGAGACCTCGTACGAGTCCAACCCTGCAGTGTTCGGTGTCTTGTGGAGGAGGGGAGCAGAGAAGAACTGTATGGTGTGAGCATTCGACCAGCGGGAAGAAGGTCGTTGACGCTGAGTGTAAGGTTAGTATCTCATTGAGTACGATGGAATGGTCTCCCCTCTCTCTCTCCTCTCTTCTCTTCAGAGTTCTAAACCAGTGGAACAGCGTGATTGTCTTCTTCCATTGTGTTCCTCTTCAACTCCTTCTCCTACTCATCTCACTTCTCTTCTTCCTTCTTCACTCGAATGGTCAACTTCCCATTGGAGTGCGGTACGCCATTCCCATCCCAGAAGGCGAAAGGGCCATCCACGAATATTAGCCAGACTATCCAATAGTAGTTCAGTTAATCGATAATTGATATCGATGCATTCTCATGCATCGTCATTTCTGTTTTTGTTGTAGTTGTTATATAGGATATGTGTGATAGGTGATAATCCGACACGAGTTCCCATCTCTCCATAGAATAGGTGCTTATTCCCTTATGATTCTCTTCGTTATCTCTTCCAATCTCTGATCTCTCCCATCTCTTCACTGCCATTCAATACGCCGTGCGCTCGATTCTTTCGTTTCGTATTGGTCGGCTTGCTTGCTCGCACTCGACGCACTCACTTCACTACACACCACACGACGAAGGAGCCTCGAACACTGTACAACACATACACAATGCATCATTCCCTAGGAGTCGCCTTCGTTTCTTTTCTCGTTACTCGGTGTATTAATGTATTCGTATTTCTCGTGTCTGACCCTCCTCGTTCCGCCCACTCTCTCGTCTTCTCTAACAGACGACATAGTACATGGAATAGAGAGAGTCTCTCTCTTCCAGTCGTGGTTTCAGAACTCATCTTGCATCTCGCCATCATCACTCAATTTGTATACTTATCGGTGTCTAATAATTAATAATCGTGCAATAAATGTGGTCAATCGATCGATATCCCGTGTCGTATACCGTACTCTTCTCTGCATGTTGTGTGCCGTGTTGTGTGCATGCATTATCGTACACTACTACTAACAAGGAGCATGAAACACTCTCACGCTCCATTCCAATACAGTAATCTCTCTCTCTCTCTCTCTTTCTCTTTACTCATAATTCTCTTCCTACTATTCATCCATCGCCTCACTCTATCCCAGTCTGGCTTAGTTCCCTTTTCTCTTCACACAGATCAAAGATCAAAGTTCAAACGGAGTTCCTTTCAGTGTTCTGCCAAATGTGGAAAGGGAGAAAGGAGGAGAATCGTCTCGTGTCTCAATTCTGACACCAAACTGAAAGTGGCCTCGACCCTCTGCGATGAGGTTATCTTTGATCTTTTCAATTGGACGATCATAGATATTCAGACGACTAAGCCGAATGCAACGATGGCGTGTAGATCTCGATGTGCTCGATGGAAGACTCAGCCATGGGGAGAAGTACGTCCCCCTCTCTCCCTTCTCTATGATCTTTGATCTTTGAGTGTTCTGTCTCTTGTGGAACGGGAGTTCACTCTCGAGCTGTTCTCTGTCAACGAGGAAGAACAACTGCTGCCCCCTTCTCTGGTTAGAGATATCCCCCTCCTCCTCCCTCTTCGCACTCCAATTTCTCCTTCTTCCAGAATGTTCTCATCTTCCTAAGCCCGTGGAGTCATCCAAGTGCTACGGCCCCCCTTGTCCAGCCTACAAATGGACAACTACCCCCTGGAGTCTGGTGGGTATATTCTCCCTCTATTCTCATTCTTTCGAAGGAAGAAGGGGGATTCAGGCTGTGTTCACTCCAATCATTCTCGTTATCAAACGAGTCTTCTCTTGTTGATGGTAGGTATACCACTGCCTCGTAAGGTCGATTCCCGTGCAGTATCAGTGCTCTCTCTAATCCCAGTGGTGGCAGTTCATTCACTCACTCCTCCTTCTCTCCTTCTCTCCTTCATTCCCTCCTTTAAGTGCACTGATCCCTGTGCCCGCAAGTCTCAGTATCGTCGTGTCTACTGCATGTCCTCCAGTGGGAAGCGAGCCCCTGCCAGGATGTGCACTGCTGGTAGACCTCCACTAGCCAGGTGATCGCAACCAGTGACATCATCCAATCGATTCCTCTCAGGAGTTGCTCCACCTCTGGTTGTCCCTACCACTGGGTGCCCGCCCCCTGGCAGACTGTGAGTTGCATGCCGACGTCATCTTCGAGATCCTCTCTTGCAGTGTTCTGCTTCATGTGGCAACGGCACTCAGACTCGATCCTTCGAATGTAGATTGAAGGGAAAGATGGCAGTGGATGGTGAGTGGAGTCTCCTCTCCCCCTCCATTCTCCTCCTTCAGTGTCTCTCTCCGAATCCTCAGTCCCTCGTGAGAAATGCTCCGCCCTCGAAGAACCAGAGAGGACCAGGAAGTGCTCCCTTCCATCATGCACTGCCAAGTTCAATTGGGAGACTGGACCATGGCAGACTGTGAGTGACCCCTCTCTCCCCCCCCTGAACGAGTCCCTTGAGTGTTCATCCTCGTGTGGGAAAGGAGTGGG
Organism: Pristionchus mayeri; assembly: GCA_036245805.1. Lineage (NCBI taxonomy): Eukaryota > Metazoa > Nematoda > Chromadorea > Rhabditida > Neodiplogasteridae > Pristionchus > Pristionchus mayeri. The sequence continues at coordinate 26,643,912 of BTRK01000004.1, read as the reverse complement.
GAGAAGGAGGGTGAAGTGTGTGGTGACTGCGACGGGAGAGAGAGCAGACAAGAAGGAATGCCTGGCAATCGTCACTCGTCCACCTCGCACACAGGAATGCTTCCTCAAGAATTGTAAGGAGACCATGGAGAGAGGGGGAGGGGGAAGGATCACATTCAGGTGTCGCCTCTTCGTGCGAGGAGATTAGACAGCAGAATCAGGGCAATTCCAGTGGACTCAGGGACGGGAACTACACTCTCCTTCTAGACGGTAGATCCCCTCCCTCCACTCTCGATCCCTTCCATTCCCTTCAGGGTACCCCATACACGTATTCTGTACTCGAATGAATGAGACCATTCCTCGTGCATATCTCAATGTCGATCCATCATCCAACTACGCTGAGATCTATGGGAAACGGTAGTATCTCCACCTACCCTTCTCACCCTTCTCTTTCCCTTGCAGACTGACTCAACCCCTCACTTGTCCATACGATGGAAATAGGAATGATTCGTGTGCATGTACTGATGATGGAGATGCGAATGCTGGATTCACTCAGTTCACCAAGATAAGAGTGGATCTCCACAACAGGAAGATCAACAGTGAGTCCCTCCTCCCCTCCCCTCTCCTCTCTTCCTTTCAGTCAACGATTTCTCATTCGCCGTCACTCTCTCTGGAGTTCCTGTCTCGTATGCAACTGCAGGAGACTGCTACAGTATGCGAGACTGTCCCCAGGTGAGATCTCCCCTTTCCCCCCTCCCCCCCTCCCCCCATTCACTCTTTCCCCCCTACAGGGTAGATTCTCCGTCGATCTACGAGGAATCGGAGTGAGGATAGTAGATGATCTACTCTGGGAAGACAAGGGAACCAGAACTCAGTCGAGAATAGATCGAAAGATGGTAAGTTGACCCACCGACAGCTCCCTTGCACTATCTACCGTATTCAGAATAACACTGTGATCGAGGGTGTTTGTGGTGGATACTGTGGGAGATGTGCCCCTGACAAGTACAAAGGACTCGTCTTCGAGGCCATTCGAAAGATCTGAGACTTCCACCACGACTTTCAGATTACTGTAGCTTCGCTGAGCCATCGTAGTATTGTTTGTAGAGACTTACGGTATTGATTAGGTCTCAATTGTTACTGCACTTAACTTCCATTCGCATTGCTTTCTATTCCTTTTGCCATATCAATTGTTGCTTTGATTGATCCTTTCCTTCTCCTTTCTACTGCCTTGAAGTGTCTTCCTCTTCTCCTCTCTTCGTGTATCAACTGGTCGTAGACCCGATCTTGCCTCTCGAGATGACACCCATCTCACTACTCTCTAAGAGTTCTTTCTCCATTCAATCGCTTTATCACTTCCATGTACTTGCTAATAAGTAGTCGATAGAGTGGACATCTCGGTTCCATTTCACCCTTTGTATCATTCATCTCAATCACTTCCCTTCTCACTTACTGTACCATTCATGTTTCCGTCCTTTGTAGTGTAAGTAGTGGATTCGTTTGAAAGCAGAAAATAAAGAATTGGATGCTCAGATGTTGAAGCAAAGTGCAATTCGAAAGAAGAATTGAATAGAAAAGTGAATAGTGGAGGGGGGAAAGGGGGGGATCGATAATCTTGCAGACAACGCCATCTCTTCTCCTTCTCATCCTTCCTTCCAATGGAATGAATACCCTAAATGGGATGACTTATTGAAACGATGCTCAAACAGTTTCCATCCCGCTCTTCCCCTCCCTTCCATTCTCAGTTCCCTCCGAGATGCGACACCTCATTCTCTCCTCTCTTCTCTTTTCTCTCTCCGTTGAAGGCCAAGTCCACGGCTGTGGAAGATCTGCTCCATCACGTCAAAATATCTTCGATCAGTTTCTGCACAAGTTCTCCCTCTCTCGAGTGGGTCGTCCTCCTTCTTTTCCTTCTCCCAATTCAATAACTGCAGATCATGGGGGGAGTGGAATCCCCCTTGGGGAAGTGGCCATGGCAGGTACCATCTCTTCCCCCCCTCTCTCTCTCTCTTCTACTTCCTTCCAGGTACTCATCAAGACGCGTTCTCCTACTAGAGTATTCTTATGTGGAGGTGCGGGCTTTCATTTATGGGACGGTGCTTCTTTCTCCATTGCAGGTGCAATAATCGGATCTCGATGGATTCTGACTGCTGCCCATTGCTTGTGAGTGAGTGAGAGAGGAAGAAGGGAAGGATGTATTGAGTGATGACAATCGTCTTCTCTCCTCCGTCGTCTTCGGAAGTGTACGTGCCTCTGAGAATGATTCCCATCTGGTGAGAGATCGAAGAGAGGAAAGACCATACTCATTCTTCCAGAATGCACACTTTCGCAACTTCACAGTGCACGAAGACTACGAGCCAGAAGTAGAAGGAGTTCTGGGGAACACGACGATGGTCAATGATATAGCACTGATTGAGGTGGAGAGAGAGGAGGAATGAGGGAGAGAGAGGGATTCAGTTGGAAGATGCCCTCTCCTTCGATGATACCGTATCCCCGGTTTGTCTGCCCTCCATCAACACTTCCATTCAAGAAGATTCGATAGCCATTGCCACGGGATTCGGAATGGCGAATCGTGAGTTGACTCAATCACTCATTCATTCATTCTCCAATCAGATCGTGGTGAACGGGAGGATTTCTTCGCCTCTCGCTCTCTTCTCGAGACTCTTCTTCCTCTCATTCCCATCGATGTGTGCACGTCAGAGAGATCTTCTCGTCTCCAATCAATTCATCATCTCAGCAAACGATGGAAACTCCTCAGTGGGGACAACATCATCGAGAGACAGTTGTGTGCTGGATCATATGGACATGGAACGGCACCCGTAAGAGTCTCTTTCCATGCGAGAGAACTGAGTGATGTACTCAGGGTGACAGTGGGGGGCCGTTGGTGATGAACTCGAAGAGTGGGAGATGGTTCCAGGTTAGATCGATTTACAGATATTCAAATAATCTCTTCTCAATCATCAGATTGGATTGACATCATTCGGTCTGAATAACGACAAATATCTGATTGAGCAGGACATTTCACCAGGTCCTTCCACTCTCTCTTCAGTCCCATTCAATACTTGTAGGTGTTTACACGAACATAAAGTATTATTGTGACTGGATCGAAGTGAACACCAGAGGAGACTCCAAATGCCAAAATGCAGAACTGATTGATGCATCGTCCGGATCAACAGCCATTCCTAACTTCCTTTCGATTGCTTTATTGACTGTACTTTATATGTTATAGAATTTGCTAATAGAATAAATAAATAATGTACACGATTATTCCAAAATCCTCTTTAGAAAATATTTGTTCATAAGGATTTTGACCCGAACAACATGAGTCGCCCCAGTAAACTAATGCCCAATAGTGTACTGTAATGTGACATTTTCAATCTTTGAACCGGTTCATGAACACTTGTGAAAATCCGCCGTCCGCCTCAAGTCCCATCCGGGTTACGGTAGTCGCTATTGAGCACGGAGATTACTTCCCTATTCCTTCTTTTGATTAATTAATTTAATTAAATCATTTAAACATTATTTTATTATATATTTCATTGTTAATAAATATTTAAAAATGAGTCACGTCGGTCACACCCCTGAATAACCATCCCAATTATAAACGTGCAGTGAAGGTAAATTTGAGAACTGCAATACTATTTATCTCTGGGGACGCATGAAAAAGAATAATAAACAACTCAAAGAAAAACGACAAAGATTGGCAGAATGGAATGAAATCAAGACTGTAGGCAGATCAAGGGTCATATATAGCGGAATGGCATGACTGGCAGATGGCACCCAAGGGGACACAGAGCACGTGTGCCCAGAGGGAACAGGAGGGACACTGAACCCATCCGTCGTTTTCTTCGCCATCGTGACCGGAGGGTGCAACACCTTTGAGACAGGAATAGCAGGTGTTCATCAGGTCGGGATCGGCTGCTGCGAGTGGCTGCGCATTCACACCGAAGTTGCCGCGTCTTCTTCCGGGCTGAAATGATCCACAGTCTCACCAATAGATTAGATTCAGATCCCTGCTGTCAATAAAATGCAATTGATCACTCACAGTTCCGATGGTGGGAGGGACGAACTTGAGATGATCTCTGATCTTCTTGGGTGCAGGCTCCCTTCCTCTCCTTCCATGGGGAATGGGGAGCTGATCCACCACCGATTGAAAGTTCTTGATGAACTCTTCCATGCCCTCAGTATTGTCCGTTTTACGACTGGCGAAGTTGAATCGATTCCTCGCGTCTTCGAGAAGCTGCAAGGAAACTTTGGCTCTCTTCAAATTACACGCTCTCTCGTTCCTCTAACCAATTAGAGAGTGTTCGAATTGGAGAGACTTCGCATGTTCACCTCGTAAAACTGTCCTCTCATCACTCCTATCTGCTCTCTCTTCTTCTCCTCTTCTCTTCTCGCCTCCTGCTCCATGGGATCGACCATCGTATTGAGCCTCGCCTCGTTCTCGTCCTCTTCCTGAATGATTTTATTTACAGGAAGAAGGATGGAGAGTGGGGAATTGATCTACAGATAATGAGTATACAGTCATACCTCTTCCTCGATGAGGATACGCGACTGGATGGCATGGTCGTGATCAATCGCCTCCAGTACTTGATCCATGAAAGTTGGACCAGCTTCAGGAGTGTCATCTCAAGAATCAAAGTTAAGCCGTGTCTTCAAAGCATAAACAGATATGAAACCTGTGATGGGTGAGTAGGTGAGTGCAGCATGGACGTGCTTGCAATTGAGTCCTGCCTTCACACTGTCTGGGCAGGTGCACGTGAATCGACGAGGACAGGCGACGCATCTACAACCACATTCGGTAAGGGTTACTGTATCCAGTGAGGATGACTGGGGGGAGAAATCTTGTCATAGACTCACTTCCAGCAATGTAGATTCTGCTTCTCGCAGTCGCACACCCCCTCTCCCAGGTCGATCACTGTGTACTCCTTCCCTCCCCTTGAAGACTGCACTCGCCACTCCGACTTCGAGATGATGGAGATCTTGTCAGTGGCCGTTTCGTACTCCTCCTTGCATGTACGGTGCCGCAGGTACTGAGCGCTCAGACGGTACTTCCCAGTCACCAGTCCCTTCTCATCCTGAAAGAGTAATATTGTAGGAAGAACGAAAATGTCGCCATTCATTTTGGAATGATACTACAGAAAGAACATGATGCAAATGGTACACCTCAATCTCCAAATCCTCGTCTTGAATCTGGGGGACAGTGAGAAGAGTGTTGACCAGTTCATCTAGTCTCGCTCTTCTTCCCTTCGGCAGCCACACGTTCTTGAGGACTCGATGGTAGGCTTCATTGAACATTGAGGTATTGAAGGGGGCAGTAGACCTGGAATCGAGGATTAAGAAAGAGATAAGTCAGGTTCTATCCAAATCAGCACATATAATGATAGCTAGAGTGGAATGGTGGTAAAGAGAGGGGAAATATATGTGCGTGATTCTCTTCTGTTCCGAATTGTGAACAGTACTGACCGAGCGTAGGGAGCCCAGAGGGTTCGGTCCCTGGCGTGTGGATGGAAGTAGGCTTTGAATCCATCCCCTTCCTTGTTATCCAAACTGTCCATCTGGGTAGTGAGAAGATGAGTGAACTGCTTCCTAGGGACAGTCAGTGTCAGCTCCTTGATCGTGGCGTACACCTCTTCTCCCCTCTCCCTCTCCTTTCCGATGTAGGAGATAGTCACGTGCTCTCGGACAAACTGAAATGATGAAGAATCTCACTAATCACCTCTCTAATCCGCGTGCTCTCTCGCCTTCGGAAAAGTTCGGTAAACTTAAGAAAATACCTTCAGAAAGTGCCAGATGCAGTAGAGTCGCACTGCCTTTGCATTTGGAAGTGCTCGATGGAAGCCATTGTAGAGGGCAGGTGCGGCATCTGACATGAAGTAGGCAGGGTCGAATCGAGGGTGCACTTTGATGATCTCCTGAAAGTGTGAGATTGAGGTGTGAATTATAAGATGCCTACAGTATCCCCCCTCACAATATCAACGACTTACTTGAAATTCCTCGAGCGTCTTGAAGTTCTCCTCTTCCACCTCGAAATCGATGTCGTCCTTCTTGTGGTCTTGAGCGCAGTGGTCTGCCAGTGACTCCCTCGTCCACACGACCATCTCACATGATTCCACAGGGCACTCCACTGTCGGCACCGCCTTCTTCACCACCTCAACACATCGAATTACTATACGAGTACTGTGAGGGAATGGTCCACCGTATCCCACCTACAGTACCTCTAGCAGTGAGGAGAGGTTCACTCCCGATACCTACGGTAGCCTAGGCGAAAGATACAGAAGTACTCACCTTATCCGGATGCTTGCGGGTGAGATGCTGCTTCCACTGCTTGTCCGTGGGCAATCTCTCGTAGCAGTAGTCGCAGGGGAAGGCGTTGTCCTTCTGCTTCTCGATTGTGGCTTCCTTCAGCACGTCCGTCTTGTACTGCTCCACTCGCTCATCCGACCAGTTGTGCTGCTTCTTGAGATGGGGGTAGACGGAGTACCGCTCCTTGAAGGAAGCGACGGTGCAGCCATCTTCCGGACACGAGAACATGTTGAATGAGGGTGAATGGACTGTTCGATCATGCTCATGTGGTTACGCCCCTCTTTTCCCAGGATCCCTGGGAAAACCAATCAGAATTCCCATGACTTTGAGGAGAGAGAAGATCATCAGGTGTTAGATAGTATGTAGATTTGAGAGATGGAGGATGCTGAAGATAGCCCAGCATGGGAATCAAGCCCGCTTTTCCCACGCAGGACTTGGCAGGAGAAGCATCATCCGTGGGAAAACCCATCAGAATTTCCATGCACTTTGGGGAGGAGGAGAATCAGTGGCGAGAGAGCACATAGATTAGAGAGACAGAGGATGAGAGAAGGAATTCATCCTGGAAGGAGAGACGAATTAACTACTGATGATGAAAATTTAATTTTTCTCAATTAAGAATGGATAATATTATACGAATACGTCTCGTTGTTATGTGGGAGCATTGAGGGGAGATAACAAGTTATTTAGAATGAGTACTCACTCACTGTTCCTTCTGACTCTCCCCCTTACCCTCTCTGCTTCAATCAATTCACAAGTATAGTATTATCATTTGTTGATTCGAGATCACGAAGAACCTTTTCCTTTGTCAATTCATCTGTATCCTCCACTTATCTACCAATTTCGTGTCTTTTTCTATCAACTGGTGTGCTATTTTGCCTATCATGTTCTTCAGGGGTGTGACCGACGTGACTTTTTAAATATTTATTAACAATGAAATATATAATAAAATAATGTTTAAATGATTTAATTAAATTAATTAATCAAAAAGAAGGAATAGGGAAGTAATCTCCGTGCTCATTAGCGTCTACCGTAACCCGGATGGGGCTTGAGGCGGACGGCGGATTTTCACAAGTTTCATGAACCTTTAAAAAAAATTAAATTCATTAATTAAGATGCCGTTTTTGTTAGTGACAGGCCTTCCTGCATCAGGAAAGTCGACGATCGTCGAAAGAATTGCGGCCAATCTCCGCGAAACGTCAGTCTTTTTTTTTCTTTTTCTCAAATGTTGGAGGTGGATCAACATTCTTTCAGGCAGACCAAATTCGAAGTTGTTGTAATTAAAGACGAGGACTATGCAGGGTACGATCGAAATTGCTACACGGACTCGAATAAAGTCAGTTTAACACGTCTTATTCTTAGTGCACATTGTCCTGTGACCACTCGGGCAATAAAGTACCACGAAACATAGGCTTTCGAGTAGATACTGGATTCTACGAGAAAGATACACATGCCATCATTGGCTGTATAGTATAACTCAATTGAATGAGTGAGAGTCCGGTGTCATAGTGATATTCTTGGTTCGATAAGTATCAATTCGAAGGCTCCAGACCTACTCTTGCGCCTTCGCAATGATATTCGCGAAGGCGCAAGATTGTGGCTGCGCCTTCGCAACGAGACTTCGTATACTATTATTATTCTTAAGGAGAAGATGCACCGTGGATACATTCGTTCGTCTCTCCAAAAGGCACTCGTGAAGAACAACATCGTCATTTGTGATGCAATGAACTACATTAAAGGTTGTTTTCTGGGCTACTTTTATTTTATTAAGTAGAAACATATCTAGCGAAACTGGTTTAGGAATTTGTCCAGGAAATATGATAGAGATTTTTTTGTAGGATTCCGGTACGAGCTGTTTCTTGTTGGAAAGACAGTGAAAACGACTTACGCAGTTCTCTGTGTGAAATGCGATGAAGGAACGAGTCAATGGTTGAATGAGCAGAAGCAGGAGGGAGAGAGGTACGGTAGGGGCCGAATTAGAGGGATACGGTAGACAACGCTAGAAAGAAGGTACGGTAGGGGCGGAGGGAGAGGGATACGGTAAGCAAAGCTAGAAGGGAGGTACGGTAGGGGCGGAGGGAGAGGGATACGGTAAACAAAGCTAGAAGGGAGGTACGGTAGGGGCGGAGGGAGAGGGATACGGTAGACATTGCTAGGAGTGGGATACGGTAGGGGCGGAGGGAGAGCGGTACGATAGGACAAAGAAAGATTAATATGGTTGTGTGTGAGAGTTACTGGTATACTGTACCGTTTTAGTTATACGTCGACTGTGATATCTGAGCTATTCCGTCGATATGAATCTCCGGATTCTCGTCAACGATGGGATTCGCCACTCTTTCTCGTTGAGACAGGAAGACTCGAGAAGGAGAAAGCGAGTGATGAGGAAATGGAGGATATCCAATTCGATCTCCAGGTTACCAATGTGTTATTGTTATGATTCACGAAATTGTGAACACTTCGATTTGGCAAGGTGCAACTATTCAATGTCAGTTCTACAGAAGAGACAGATGAATAAGAGTGGCATTGCAGCACTCTTCTCCTCGTTTCGTCTCTCTTCCCCTCACTGAGATCCGAGAGTGGTTGTGTGAAGGGGTGCAACTGAGTGAGAATGCGAGTACGGCCACAGCCCCTCTCGCCCCTCCCGATCTACTCCATCTACTGGATAGAGTCACCCAACAGGTTACTCAGCACGAACCATGCAGAGAGAGAGAGGACCATTCGTGCAGGTGGTGCAGGAGATAGTGAGTGAGCAGAAGCTGTCTCTAGGGGGAGGAGACATGGTGGTGTCGTGTGCCGAGGAGGGATCGAATACGGTAGTCCATCCCACCATTCCTTGTCATCTTCCTCCTTGGCAGGTTCGTGGTGGTCGCATCCGCACGATGGGTGAATTGTCTCGATTGCGACGACAGTTCGTCTCCTTCACGAAGGCCAATCCCGTGCACGACTCAAAGAGAATCGCCTCCCTCTTCATCAATTTTCTCAATTCGAACAAATAGTTGCTTTGACTGTTGATTGTTGAGTTTGAAATTATGAATGTTTATCAGAAACGTTTTGATGCAAAACAAGGGAGTACCCGTACTAACAATTGGAATGGCCCTAATCGATTGCTACTGGTCACTTCATCTTGCTCATCTCTTCCGATCTCTCAGTACTTGCTTTGACTGCCTCGATGAGTGCAGATCTGACTGCTGCTCTCTCGAGAACTCTCACTCCTGCGATCGTCGATCCACCCGCTGAGCACACCTATCAGCATTCGTTTATTTTAATACCATTCCGAAAAAAAACCCCCGTCGTGTGCATGTAGGGGTCCTTGGTGGGTAATTTTAAAAGGGAAGAATAACGAATATGTAGAGAGAGAGGGATACGGTACGACGAGGAGATGACTAGTCCCACTGACCTCATCCTTCAGTTGTCCTGGGTGCTTTCGTGATTCGGCGACCAGTTTAGCCGCTCCCTGAAAATTAGTGCGAGATTCAATCCATCACCATAGGCAGTGATACCTGGAAGGACTGAGTGGCTAGATTGAGTGCATCCTTTCTGGGAAGACCAGCCAATACTCCCCCATCAGCAAGTGCCTCGATTAGAAGGAATACCTGTAGAAGGGATACTGTAGATTAGTCCACATTGCGTGGTGAGACTACCGTACCTCGATGGGCGATGCTACAGTAACTCACATAAGCGGGGGCGCACGCGGCGACAGCAGAGGCAGCGTGGAATTGCTTCTCTTCCAGAATAGTGCACGTGCCTGCACAATCAGCCAGAGAAGTGACTAGAGAGAGCTGAGAGGAAGGAATACGGTAAGGGAGAAGGAGAGAGGGACTGACTCGATTGTTGATGGGGAGAGAATTGTAGCAGAGAAGAGTGGCAGAGGCACCGACGAGACAAGGAGTGGAAGGCATCATACGAATCATCGAATGAGAATACCCAGTATGAATCAACTGAGGAGGGATTGCAAGGGAGGGATACGGTAGAACTGACCTTTTGAGAGAGAGTCTCCGTACTCAGTCCAGCCATGATGGATACAACGAGAGGAGAAGCATGGAGGATTCCTTCCTCCAATTGATCTACCATCGATCCGAACAATTGAGGCTTCACGCAAATGAATACGACTCCTGCACAAATTACAGTACTTGATCGATAGCCGATTACAATACCTAGGGGAAATTTCTTGAGCATCTCGTTGTTGTCGGTGAATGTGTTGCTGAAGCCATCCTCCTGCGATGAACATATTAGGATTACTGTAGAATCGATGCTCGAAATCGATTGATTGTAAACTGACGATCCACTTGGCTGCACTTTCTTTGCTTCTCACGCTGACGACGATGTCGTCTTTTGTGATGAAATCTGAGTAGTTAGTGAATGGGGGAAGTGAGTAACCGTGTGACTATCACTGTTCCTCTCGATGGAATGCACTGCCATGTGACTAATCGGATAGACGGAGAGAGAATAACTCAATGATGAAAGGAAGACGACTCACTCGAATTGATTGCTCCCTTAATGAGTGCTCCAGCCATGTTTCCCCCTCCGATGAAGATTAGTTTCGTCTCTCCATTCAATCCACACGATTCCACGAGATTCGACCACTCCATCCCGAAGAAAAACGGATAATGGAGAAGGAAATTAACGTTTCAAAGAGTTACACTACGTTTTTGCGTTCTTTCGGAAACATCGCGATTCTATTTACACTCTACACACGCAAATTCGAGTCTGCAGAGAGAAGAGAAGGAGAAAGACAGGCCTGCAAAAGGGAAGAAGTCGATTGAGGGATGGGTCGTTTGTTTATGAGATTTGATAGATATATGGGGCTGGAACCCCTTCCTCTCCCTTTCTTCTCCCTTCTGTCCATTCGAGTCTCTAGATATGCATGGAATAGTCTCATCTCAACACACCCCCATCCATCTCTCCCTCTATGGAGGACCTCTCATGGGTACCAGCTGGTCTTTATCCAGGTGTGTCCTGCAGGAGTTCCTTCCCCCCCTTTCCCCCTCCTCCCCTTCCTCTCCCCTTCCCCTCTCCCCTTCCACTCCTCCCCCAGAGGGGACGTGTCCACTACCCAAATTTAGAAGAAGCCGATCAATATCGTGTCTGTCTGCATGCGAGAGGGGAGGGACAGAGAGGGGTCTCCTCCAGATATCTCTCCCATTGACCCTCTACTGTATTCCCGAGGTGATCTACTGTTTGTCTACAGGTGTCCAACACGCTCCTGTGAGTACACGAGAGACTATCCAAACTGAGTATCTCCCCCCCCCTCCTCCCCCTCCTCCCTCTCTCCTCCCTCTCTCCTCCCTCATCTCTCCTCCTTCCCTTCGTCCTCCGTTCTCCTGCCTGTCGACTCCTCATCATTCCCACTAATTCCACTTCTCTCCACCTTCCTCCCCTTCCAGACTCTAAATTGGTTTCTCCAGTGTCTTTCCCTCCTCCTCTCTTCTCCTCCTCACAGTTCTATTGACAGTTATCTGAGTATTCGATGTCTCTCTATGCCATTACTCTCCACTCCATTCATCCCCTCCCTTCTCTCACCTTTGATCCTCGACTATCCTACATCCCATACCCTACTCTACTTTCTCTCTCCCTTTTGGCACTGAAAACGTTTCTCTCCATTTCGAGAACTCTTCACTTCTCCAAGAGGGCTCTCCATAATTTGGTTCCTTCATTCTCCTTTCTACCTCATAGCTCATAGCCCCTCCCTCCTCTCTCTCTCTCTCGACCTTCCCTCCTTCCTCCCATTTCTCACCCTCAACCACGCAAAAGTGGCTACTATTCAATGTAGAGGTTGCTGAGTGACTCACTACTATTCCACTATCCATCCCCATCCCTCTCCTCCCCCCTCCCTCTCCTCCCCCTGTCATCATTCCGAAGTCAGTCAACTTCGAGCCGTTCTTCTGTAGCATCAATCAGATTCCTTTTCTTCTCCTTAGTCACCTCTCTTCCCCTCTCACAGTTTTCCAGTCCCTTTCCCTCTTATCCATACCACTTCACTCTCTTCTCCTCCTCCTCCTCCTCCTCCTCCTCCTCCTCCTCCTCCTCCTCCCTCTCATCCAAACTTCGTTCCTCTTTAAATGGTCGTGTCCTCATTTACAACTCGTGTTAATCGAGCATCGATACTCTTTCTCTCTAAACCTCTCGATCTCTGTCCCTCTTCATCCTCAATCCCTCCTCTACTTTCCTCCAATTCTCAATAGCATTCGTCACAAAAGATCCTTCATATCAGTCACCTCCATTCCATTGCAGTTCCCTTTTGCATGGTATAATGGAGAAGAGACGGAGTAGCTCCCTCCTTCCTTCTTTCTTTTCTCTTCTATTCTTGATCTCTTCTCGATCATTGTCGAATTCTCATCGATCACTCATTATCATCCCTTTTTTGTAGGGTGAGAATGAACTGGAAGAGAGAGAGGGAGAGGGAAGAATAAAAAGGGCGGGTCATTAGAGGGAACGGAGAAGCAGTGAACCGTGAAGAGAGAGAGGAAGGATCTTCGATGGAGGAAGTCATTCATACCTCCTCCCTCTCTCCCACTGATCACTCCTTAGACTGAAGACTGCTTCTCCAATCTCTCAGGACTCATAAAGTGTGAGTACATCTCACATCCTCGGTAATTTAGTTTCCCTTCATTATCCTCATTTCGAGTGCCTTTGATAGGTCATAAAGAATGGCGAGGACTGCCTTCATTATCCTGCTTCTCCTTCTTCGATCGATGAGAAGTAATGAGTAGATCAGAAGAGACTAATGGGACTCGTACGCCGTCTCTATCTAATCTTCCATTAGCCATCCCTTCTTCTTCACTTTCCGATCCCTATTCCCCCCCTCTCCCCCTCGACCTCAAAAGACCCTCCAGGCCTCATCTCGCCATGCAGACGGACTGTAATTTGTGAGGCCATGCCCTGTCGAGAGAGGTCAGAGGGAGGAGATTGCCCCCCCCCCCCCTCCCATCTCTCCCTCTTCATCCGAACTGTCCTTTTCCATCTCTTCATAGTAATGTATTCATCCTCTCTCCATCAACTGTCACTCTTGTCTTTTCTCCATTCGCTAATCTTTCTTCTATATCATCGTATTCCGATATTCCATCCATTCCTCTAGTACCTTCCTATCTCAGTAATCATCCTGGTGATAGTTCACTGATCTCTTCTCTTTCTCATGCTTCTCTTCTTCATTCTCTCCACTTACACATCCCCTGATCCATATCATCTTTCTCTTCGAGTCTTCATTTCCATCCACTTTCTACCTCTTCTCACTTCGATGAGACAGACTGAATGAGTCGACTCTTGATTAGACCCGTCTGTCTCCACTTCCAAAGACATCTCTCCTTCACTTCTATTCCATCGGGAGAATCTCCAATCTCCTTCCTCCCTCCCTCCCTCGACTTCTTCCTTGATCACCTCATTTCTAATAATTATCTCGAAATTTGTCTCTTCCTCTCCAATTTTCTTTTCTTTCTCATCCAAATCAAGTCTTCTTCACCCTCTTTTCCTTCAATATCTCCCTGACTTCTCATCTCTTCTTCCTCATTTACCTCTTCTCTCAACGGGAATCACTAATAGATTCTCGCCTCCTTGACTTCTCCCTCTCTCTCCTAGCAACTAAGTCTCTATCCCTTACTTTTTATCTCTCTTTCTCCTCCTACTCTCCCCCCCCTCCCCTCTCATCCTCCTCTTCTTCCTTTCCTCTCCTCCTCCTTCTGAAATCCTTCGTTCTCGGACTAATCGTATGTAGATGCTTCTTCTCCTCCTTCTTCTTCCAAATGGGATGGGGATTGCCCTTTCCCTCTGTCTCTCTCTCTCTCTCTCTTCCATCTCTTTCCTCCTCTCCTCTCCATCGATAGATCCCTCTTAGGGAACATCCCCATATGCTCACGGCATTCTAATGAAGTGTCCTCACGATACTCCTATTGATTCCATCCCACGATATTCAACTTCCTTCGTCTTCCTCCTCTTCTCCTCTCTTTCATCTCTGTCCCTCTCATAATGGAAGGTCGTTCATTGTGAGATGAGCCTCTAAGCATCTGTCATATTTCTCCTCCCATCCATCTCTGGTACCATACCGAGTTCGCTATTGGTTCCAGTTGGTGTCATATTCAGTGGTTGGATCCTTCTGAAACGTGGAAGTGGTATTCTAGTGAGAGAGTGATAGACAGCTTGCCATCTTCTCCCTTCTCATTGACCAGTCTGAGAAGGGAACATCAAAAGGGTCGATTGTCCTCCAGAGGAAGGAGAGAAAAGAGGAAGAGAGGGAATTCGAAATTGCGAAAGAAGGCCATTTCTTATTCGAAGGCGACGTCGATCGAGGGAGAAGACGTAAAATGGAGGAGGAGGAGGGGGATCGATAGAGAGAGAACTGTCATCAATACTCACTCCCCCATGATGATTGTGGATGCAATGGCCACTACTCCTCTACATACCACCTTTCTCCCTCCTCCTTCTTCGATATGCCTCTCTCTCTGTCTCTCTTCGTCGATATTCTTCTTCCATCGATAGAAGTACTGTGTCATTCTCCCTTCTTCCTCCTCTTCCGAGTGTTCTCTTCCACCGTAGTCGTCCCTTGATTAACTTCCCTCTTCCTCCCTCTTCCCTTCTCATATCGATGTTCTCCCTTCAGTCTTCTTCTCCTTCTATTCCCTTCGTAATCACTCCATCCTACTCAACTTCATCTCCAATGTTTGCTTCTTCATCTCTCCCTAAATGGAATCATAATTGCTTCCCATCATTATTTGTACTCCCTCTCATCTCTTCTTCCTCCTTCATCATCTCTATCTTCTTCATTCCACTCCTCCATAATCTTCTGTTCGCATGCTATTCTGCAGAATATGCTCGGCAGTGCCTTCGTCCAAGGGAATTAGTCGTCCCTCTCCCTCTCCCCTCTCTTCTCGAGAGGGGGGAGAGTTCATTCGAGTAATCTCCTTTCCATTTCAGGCAGTCCTTTTTGAGAGGAGTAAATCGATCCGTAAGTTCCTCTTATTTCCATTGGCGCTTCTTTCCTTTCTCGTCTCAACTCCACTGGATGAAATATTCATTAGAGGGAATCTTCCAAAGTGTTTACTCTTCTCTCAAAGTGCTTCAGATGGTTTCAATTTCCCTCGAGGATATTCTTTTGCCCTCTTTTTGTATTGATGGAAGTGTTCTCTTATCCAGTGGAGTCATCTGGATTCTCGATCTCTTATCTTCCTTCAAGAGATTCCAGATTTCGTTCCCATTTACGATGTGCCCTCTTTCTTTCTCTCGTGATCTTCATCCTCTTCTTTCATTAATTTGGAATATCACGAAGGTCTTTCCTCTCCGCGCATCTCTCTTCTTCTTCTCTCCTCTTCTCCATCTTCGCTGCTTCTGAATTCGCGCTTCTCTTCTTTCTGAAACTCTCCGATCTTCTTCAAGCTATTGACATAATGACAATTCTTTCTTTTACAGCGCGATGGCGCGAATCCGATTCGGTTCAAAATTCTTTTGATGCGTTTTGACGTAAAAAGTGGAGGGGGGAACTTGAAGGTGCACTGGGAATTTCACTTCCTAAAGCAGCACACGCTTTGAGCGCTTTGCAATAATCCAATTGAAATTACATTTAAAATTAGTGATTGATTTTCATGCCAAACTGTTGCACGCGATGGAAATGAAAGTATCTAATTGAATAGCACTCGTTCCTCTCAGTCGGAATTCCGAATTAATTCCATCAAGGGAACCCCAATTGACACCGTGAGAATCTCGAATTTGTACGGGAAGAAGGAGAAAAACAGTGAATTGCTTAGTGAACCATGATCGCACTCACGAGACAGTTCATAACTTCCGCATTTGAGGCCAACTCAACTTTTTTTATTTGTTCCACATTCTGTGAAAGAAGTGCATCCCCAATCATATTACTGACCCAACTTACCCTTTTAAAACTATTTTCAACGCACTGTTATTATGAGCCACGCCCATGAAACAGTGGTCGAACTTGAAGATGCTAGGCACCTCCATTTTGTGATCAAAATCGCGGATGCTGAAAAATCGCAAATAGCCTGATCGAGATAACACGAAAAATTATTGATGCTTTATCAATGAGTATCAATTTGCAGAGATCGCAGGAATTACAACTGAATGAGTTAGTTAAAAATCACTACCACGTACAGACACACAGTTTTTTTATCGATATTGGAAATAATCTGTACAAATTCGGTGTCCATTCATCGATTTAAATTTACACGTTTTGCATTAATTTTCCAATCCCTGCACATCTGAGCTATTGTCTGGCATGATAAATTTATCGATTTGATTGATTTATTCATTTTCAAAACACTTTTTGCAAATAACTCAAAGTTGTAGTCACTCAAGCAAATTCGACATTGCGTGAAACATTTGTGCGTTCAAACACCTCCCCTCCCTTCTCTATTATTGTCTCTCTCACTCTGACTAATGCTCTTCTTCTTGACTAATCTTCCACAAGTTTGCATTGCACTTCCCTCTCCGAGAGAGAGATTCCCCCCATGGATACTAAATACTACTCACTATGACACACCCACTCGTCAATACCCTCACCTCTCACGCAAATGCATTCAAAAGTCATCAGCAATACGAAACCGAGAAATGAACCGAATGGGGGTCGATTTATCTGTGATTTCATTGTCCGATCTGCTGATCAAATCTTCCTCTGGATCTCCTCTTTTCCCTTTGATTCCCTCCCATCACTCACTCCTTTCCACATCTCTCATCTGCGCATCTCAACTGTCTTTCTTCCCTTTCCTTCAGTCGCTTTTTTCCCATGTTTCTGCTTTATCTTCTTCTTTCCCATGCAATTCATCAATTTGCGCATTCCAAATTCATCTGTAAACTTCTATTCCATCGTCCTTCTTCCTCTTCTTAAGATTCGCCTTTCTTTATCAGGCCTTGATTACCTTGATTACCTTGATCATGTTGAATTAGATTATAGGTTCGCAATAGGTTTCATATGATGCAAGCCGTTAGTTCAACTCCTTGTTAATGGATTCCGTCTCACAAGAGTGTCTAAGCCTGGTTTAGGAGAACATACAAATGATCAGAAAGCTTTAGAGACGTATTGACTCTATTCAACGAACGGCTTGTTATGTTTCACGCCACTAATCGCATTTGTCATAGTGCTCAGACTTTCTTATTTAAAAAATAATAATTTTATCAATACTAAGTAATAGGGTGTCCCATAATTTCTTAGAAAACTGGTTATCACAAGCCCTAAAAAACGAACTGCGTAACAGCTTGATATAATCTCACAAACTGAACGATATATAATCTATTTCGTAATCATTGACTACAAACAGAATCGGAATTGTATCACTCTTCCAATTGTTTCACACATTCTAGCAATGGGTACTCGTCGAGATTGATGCTTTGTTTTATTCCACTCCTTCCTCTTTTATCACTCAGCCACCGAGGCTCGCAAATAATTGGTGGTATCGCAAGCTCCCCATGTCCACTTCGTCAAACACCCTATTCTCACAGCCCTCGCAAGTAGACCAAACTTAGTGTATCCGAGTTGGAGGGTTAGAAAAGTACTTCTAAATCCACCGTGTGCCATCTCTTCTATAGGGCCCACAAGAAACATAAGCGCCGTAAAGTGATTTCTAATGACCTGAACATGGTACATCTCAAATCGCGAGTCGATATCTGTCGACATTTACCATATTGCAAACCCAAAACTTGCTGGATCCACAAGATTATCGCAATGGAAGCAAGATTGGATCACGTGCAACAACCCGGAGTGGAAGCTACAGTGAGTCGATCCCGATCAGAAGCCAGAGCCCGTCCCGAAGAAAGAAACTCGCGACAAGAAATAACTCCCCATCTTCTTCTTTTCCTCACTCGGTCTTATCTAGGCTGGGGTTCTCACACCTGACCTCACCGTCATGGTTGATGTATTTTCTACTGAACTGGAGGAGATGGCCAACCGAGTGCTTCCCTAACTCGTGCGCCAGGGAAAAAATCGTTCGCCTCCTTGATAATGGTAGATCCCATCATGCGATAATAACGTAGAAGAAAAGGAAGGAACTGAGCATCGTAGGCTCCTTCATAAACCATACACCTTAGACCATTCCCCATGCGACTGCCACGCATTCAGATCTCTTGCTGTCTTCTGCAAGGAAAATAAGTTCAACGAAATAGGCGATCTGGAGAGGGAGTTTTATTATGTATTGACTCCAAGCCCCTGGCCTTCTGGAATATAGAAAGCGGGACCCTGCCCTGTAGGTGGGAGAAGGTTGAGGGAATACATGGGGCATAGATTGTTGAGGGAATGTTATTATCTTTTGGTAAAACATTGAAAACAAAAAATGCCAAAAAAATTCTAAAAAATTATGGGACACCCTAATATTTCTGAAAATAAGTTAGAGGAGGATGAATAGCAAGTCTAGCCAGAGCAAACTTACAACATAGTTTTGAGACAATCGTAAACAGTATCTCGTCTCCGAAATTCCGGTTTTTATATCTCTGTTAGGAACAGAGTTATGGTTGTTTTTAGGCATTCAAAGTCGACCATGCCGCACTCTCATTCTTCATTTCCCTCGTTGATTCGTCCTGTTGTAACTCCTCCTGTGCTCCGGGGAATGAATGCTAGGTAGTCCTACAACGAAAGTTCTGCGCTCTCAATGAGATACTGTAGCGAATTTAGTCCGAGAAAGATGCGATAAATAAGTAGAGCGAGTGAAACATAAACCAACCAGGCGCGACCCTGCGCTTTCAATGAACTTTGCGCATATGTAAATAGCCTCAGAGGCGTCGGAGGAACTTCGGACAAAGTGCTTTCTGATCGGGTGAGTGTCCTCTTCAACATACACACTGTCACTATGGGTGACTGAACATTCCCCGGAGCACCCCTTTAATTCTAAAAAGTCAACACCTATCTAATAATAATAATTTATCTACGCCCGAGGCGCGACGAAACAGTAAGGTACATGAGTGATCAAATAGCAAGGAAATGGGAATTGACTCTCAGTAATTATTCAGTGTGAGAGAGTATGGCGATTAAGGGGTGGTTCAGTAATCGGCGCTTGAATACTCGTATGTTGGGGGCGGTTCGAATTTCTTCAGGGAGTTGGGAATACCATCTGGATGTTCTAACAGGAAAGGAATGAAATCTAGAAGTGCTAGTGGTCAGTTCGATATTGATACCAAATGTTGATGTTCGATCTCGCTGGTCTCGTTGAGGTTTGTATACATAGAATGACGAACGGGGAATAATAGTGGATCCAGTCATAATCATATGAGTCATACAAATATCATACAAATATCATGACTCTCCTCTCAGTAAGCGGGCGCAGGCCAAGAAGTTTCAAACGATCAGGGTAGGAGGGTAGAGAAAGAGGATAGGAAGGAGAGGGGAAGCAACGATAAAAGACTTGACGGGTGAAAATATGTTGAACTTTCTCAAGAGTTTCAATGTCAGATAAGTAATGAGGATTCCAAAAAGGAGAAGCAAAGTCAAGGAGGGGAAGGACATACGCTTTGTAACTACGAAGAAGGATGGTGGGGCAGTTGAATGGGAGGGCTTTGAGAAGCAGGAATAACTTAGAGGTGGCTTTCTGAGCACGGTTTCTAATAGAGCAAGAATTCTTGAGGTCAGAGCGGACTTGAACACCTAGATCACGGACGTTATTCTCGAGGGGTAGCTGAATGGAATTAATATTGTAGCGAGGGGAGGATTGTTTGGAGCCTATACGAAGATGAGAGCATTTAGAAGCAGACAGAGACAATTGGTTGAGTTGGGTCCATTATTCAAGGGCAGATTGAAATTCAGAAGTAATAGCAGATTTGGTCGACTTATTGTAGGAGATATACAATTTGACATCATCAGCATAACATTGGACGGATACGTTGTGAAACTTGGATAGGAGACGAGAAAGATCAGCTAGATAGATGGAGAAGAGAATAGGTCCTAGGACACTGCCTTGTGGTACTCCTGAGAGGATGGGGAAGGGGTCGCTAGTCACGGAGGGCAAACGAACGGAGAAAGTGCGGTTGGATAGAAAGGAGTCGATCCATGATAGTAGATTACCATGGATACCGTAGTGAGATAATCGAGCAATTAATTTAGGGTACGGAACAACATCGAAAGCGCGAGTGAAATCAATGTACACTACATCAGTTGTAAGCTTTTAGAGTGAGAAGTAGTCCAATCATTTTGACAAGTCAATAAATTTGTAATAACACTAGCACCAGAACGGAAACCGTGCTGGTTGGAAGGGAGGATATTGAAGCGAGAGAGGTGACTATTGAGGTGGTCTTTGATGAGACGTTCCATGGTCTTAGCAGCAGGAGAAATGATAGAGATGGGTCTATAAGAGGAGGGAAGGTTGCTATCTTTGCCCGGCTTAGGAATGGGAGTAATAAGGGAATGTTTCCAAGCTGATGGGACAGTCCCAGAAATGAGACTGAGGTTGTAAATATCAGCTAAGGGGGTAGATAGAGCATATGCACACTTAGAGAAAATAATCTGAGGAATGCCATCATAGCCTGTAGAGCAAGATGGGGACAATTTGCGTAATGCTTTGTAAACTGCATGAGGGAAAAGGGTGAATAGAGAGAGTGAAGGAGAGATGGGTAAGGAGGAGAGAGGGGGGAGAAGGCCATCATCTAAGGTGAAATGAGAAGCGAATTCAGAAGCAAGTAAATTAGACTTAGAAGAACTATCATAAACTGGTTCATTATCAGATGAAACTAGTTCAGGTATAGATAGCTTAGGTTTTGTGAGAGAATAAATATGGCGATACAAATCTTTAGAACGAGCTAATTTCTTACGGGTAGAGTAACGAGTCCATTTGTCAATCTCGAAAAGTAATTTCTTACTACAATGGTCAAAAAGAGTTCTACCAGCCGGGATATGAATCTTAGCGAATAATTGATCACGATGCTTAATTAAGCGAGTAACGTGGCTTGGATATGAAAGAGAGGGAGGTCGAGGAGTACGGTAGGGGACAAAGAGGTCAATAGCTGAATGAATTGTAGAAGAGAAATGGTTATACACGGAATCGATATCAGGACAGTCACGAAATAAGGATAACCAGTCAATAGATAGAAGGTGGTTGGACAGAGCTGGATAATCGACACGAGAGAAGTCTCGAATTAAGGGAGGTTGAGGTGGGGATTGAGGAGACGAGAGGGAGAATGAAATACCAGAATGGTCGCATGAAGGGAAGGGAGGAATAGCGGAAATGGCCGATACTACGGTGGGATCGTTACCTAAGACCCAATCGATACATCTAACGCCGCGCGTTGGAAACATGTGAAGATGAGAGAGATTTGCAGATATAATGAAATCACGAAATGTACGATCAGCGGGAGTAGGAATGGTACAAAGGGAATCTGAGTTAAAATCACCGGAAATAATGATGGGGTGTGGAGACGATGCATGGATGTCTGATAAGCAATTAATGAGGGAGTCGGTCTTGGAAATGGAATAGCTTGGAGGACGATAGACTAGACATAATCTAATGTATGCACTCGAGTGGAAAAGGTCGATACAAAGGTCGATACGAGGGAAGGGATACTGTGGAGAAAGAGAGGTAATCACGAAGAATGATGCAGGTTCCGCCACCACGGGAGGATCGATCAGAAC
>BTRK01000004.1:26598529-26621589 GCA_036245805.1 Pristionchus mayeri | reverse complement strand
GTTGTGGGATGTCTTCCCCCGTTTCTTCCTTCTCCTTCTTCTGATCACGGATCGATCGAAAGGGAGATCACAAGGTGCGTGTACTGAGAGAGGGGGCAAACTCATGTGACTACAATTCCCCGCTCTCATCTGGTACAGTTCCGTGTCTCCTCTCTGCCTCATCCAATCCCACTCCATCTAAGCTACTCTCGTCAATGGGCTCTCCTATCTCTCCTATTTCGCCATCCTCTTCCTATTCCGTTCCCTCGACTATCCTCTCTCTCCCTCTCCCTCCTCCTCATCCTTCTCTTCTGTTATTGTCCTCTCACTCCTTGTTTTCTTCTTTCGGCCAGCTATTTCACTGCCCTCTCCCTCCTCTCCCTTTCTCTCTTTCTCTTCTTCCTCTCCTCCTCCCACTCTCTCTTCTCACACACAGATCGATTCATCTTCTATCCATACATTCCAGAATTTCCATGTCATTGGCTACTATCAATGAACAAATATCTTATTTTTTTTGTTCTACACTTGCAAATTTGCTAATTTAAGACACCTAAATGGTTGATTTTTTAGTACGTCTCAGATGTATATCCTTGTCAGTTCCTTGTTCATTCTGTCTCTCTCTTCTTTCCTTTCTCTCTTCATTTACTGCGTGTTCCCTTCTGCTCAGTTCACTCCTGATATTCGGTTCCGGAGCTTACTGGCCAACTGTCTTTTCAACTTGAAAATTAGAATTGTTTCTCACTAGATCAGCGTATTCATTTAATTGCCACTCTGCAAGTCTCTGATAGGGATTATATTCTCAACATTGATTACATTCCGTGTCCATTTCATTCCTTTCCCTTCATTTCTCTTCAAGTGGTCGGTTGGCTTTTCTTCCAATATTTCCGTTTATCGTTTTCCAAAGTTTTATTGTCATAATCTATCTTTCAGAGATGGAAGATCGTCTACACGCGGGATTGGAAAGTGAGGATGAGAAGGGGAAAGAGCAGAAGATTATCCATGGAGGAGTCAGAATCATTGAGGTACGGTAACAGGGGGGGGGGGGGGCACTAATTGATTGGACTGGAAGATAACTGATGAGTATTATTGTTCTTGATTCGATTGATATTTTATTGAGGATGAAAATGAAAAGAAGAAAAAAAAAAGTAGCGAGAAGAAGAAAGAGACGAAAGATGCAAAGCCAATCAAGATCATAAATGTATCCTTTCGAACCCAATGAATATGCGAGTGTGATTGTTGAGGTGGTGGAAGAGGAACACTCATTCAAGCTGAACGAGAAGGAACTAGAGTCGATCCTTTTGGACAAGAGAGTCGCCGATAAGAAGGTACTATTTCACCCCTGATCCACGGGTCATTTAAGGGAGCAGAAGAAGAGGATGGGAGGGGCAGTAACAGCAAGGGATTGAGAAACACTCGTCATGAGAAAAGAGATGATGGACGAGTGAAGAGAGGGCATGGGTTGTTGATAGTCCAGAGTTGATGTAATGAAAGGAGACAGATAATGACTTTGTTGATGGGTGCATTTCTCTTGTAAGTACACACTCAAGACTGGGAGTGTAGTAGGTCGTGGAAGGGGAGCCCCTCGGGAGGGGGGGGGGGTGCTCACCTAGTACTGAGTGCATTGTAGGTGGCAGTGATCGGAGTGGCGGGGGCGTACAGGAAGGGGAAGAGCTTCCTCCTCAACTTCTTCCTTCGCTATCTCCAATGGAGAGAACGTAAGACTATCCCCTTCCTTCTTCTTGGATGAAGCGGCATTATCTGAATCCTTGTAGTTGTAGTGTTCCTTAGTGGCGTCCCATGAATGGGGGTGTTGCAGGGGAGGATCTCTCTGGCATGGACTGGCTTGATCCTGATGCTCCCCTCACTGGATTCTCGTGGAAGGGAGGCAGTGAGAGAGACACGAATGGAATCCTGCTCTGGGAGAGACCATTCATAGTCAAGGATAAGAATGGAGAAGAGGTGAGTCCATTCATTGATGACATCCTCCGTCCCCCTTTCCCCAATACTCTGCCACCCTCAAATTCATCAGCTGAGCACCTTTTCCCCATTTTTATAGGCCGTAAAAGACAACAAAGAATGGACTTTTTATTTACACATTTGTTGAAATGTTTTTTTCAAAGTCCCTTCCGTTGTTTGGACCTTTTCTTCCCCTGGTGATGGTTATCCCTTCAGATCGCAGTTATTCTGATGGATACTCAAGGGGCCTTCGACTCCCAGTCTACAGTGAAGGACTGTGCTACCATCTTCGCCCTCTCCACCATGGTCTCTTCCCTACAGGTCAGAATGAATGCGTTCGGGGGGGGGGGGGGGGGGGAGAGAGGGCATATCTCTACTACTCTCTCTCACATCGACCTCAACTGCCAAATTGCTTCAAGAATCAAAGCCCGACCTTACACTATAGCAATTCAACTGTATAACTATCAAATCGAATAGTTATAATTCAACACCCTGTTTTTGGCCCTTCTGTTAGAATCCTACCGTCACTTTGCACCGCCATTACATTTTGCTTATAGAAGAGGTTATAGAAGCTGATGCATATTTGAATATAGATGAGCTGAAGCATTTGATTGCAGATCTACAATATCTCGATGAACATCCAGGAGGACGATCTGCAGCATCTGCAGGTGAGGAGGAGGAGGAGGGGGAGGGGAGGAGACGGAGGGAGAGGGGGAGGGGAGAGGAGGGGCCGATTGCAGCTCTTCACTGAATACGGGAGACTGGCACTACAAGACGGAGACTGCAAACCCTTCCAGGTGAGATCAACTGGATGACAAAGACATCTACGAACATATTTAATACTGTTCATAAAAATCAGACATATGCAAATATACGAACCTAAGCAACCTTACGACGATTAAAATTGTAGGATTGAGGGTAGGCTTTTAGGAAAGGGCCTAATTTTTCGATGATTATTTGTATCAAAAATCGAGTATGTTACTGTTGTTTTCAGTCTCTACTATTCCTCGTCCGTGACTGGTCTTTCCCTTACGAGGCCGAATTCGGATTCCAAGGAGGGCAGAGGCTGCTCGAGAAGAGACTTCAGGTGGGAAAATTATGTGCAAAAGTTTGCGACCACGGTAGGGATCGAACCTACAATCTTCTGCTCCGTAGGCAGACGCGTTATCCATTGCGCCACGCGGCCATGCCTCTGGGTGCCTGTGAATTTTTTTGAATAGTGTATTGTAGGTGTCTGAGAAGCAGCATGCAGAACTGCAACAGCTGAGGACACACATCAGAAGTTGCTTCGAGCACATCGACGCATTTCTGATGCCCCATCCGGGTCTGAAGGTGGCCACCAATCCCAACTTCGAGGGAAAAGTAGTCGGTCAGTCGGAGATCCCCCCCTCCCCCCCCCTTCTCCCTCACCAACTCTTTCAGCCGATACCACCATTACGTCTATGGGTTCGTTTTCATGGGCTGTGAACACCCGGGCCTCATTTCCTTTCCATTATCTGTTCCTCTATCATTACAGATAGGATTTCGCTTAACCTCGGTGCTTTATTTATAAAATACCTATCCAACCCTTATTTCTCAATTCCCTTGAATAGAGTAATAGCTATGCTTGTGCTCGTGCCCCTTCCATCTCCCCTCCTCCCCTCCTTTCCTTCCTTCATGGGGTAGATCGAGTGATTGCAGACATCGAGCCAGAGTTCCAACAGCAATTGCGTACTCTCGTCCCTCGATTGCTCGACCCTGGTAATCTGCTGGTGAAGGAGGTGAGTCCCCTCCCATCCCTTCCATCCTCCCTCTCTCCATCCGCTCTCCCTCCTCCTCGATTGATCTCCGTATGGCAGGTGAATGGTCGTAAGACGACGTGTCGCGAGTTGGTCGAGTACTTCAAGGCCTACCTCAAGGTCTTCCAGGGACAGGACTTGCCCGAACCGAAGAATATGCTCATCGTACGTCCCTCCCTCCCCCCTCCTCCTCCCCCTCCCTCTACTCGGGAATGGTTTGCAGGCAACGGCAGAGGCGAACAATCTGGCTGCAGTCTCCAGTGCACGAGCAGTCTACCAGAGAGGAATGGAGGAGGTAAGAAGGAAGGGAGGGGGGGGGAGGAGACGAAAGTCCGCATCCTTACATACGCACTTTATTACATTTTCTCATAGTGAAATTTTGCAATATTCCTTGTAGTTTATCATGTAAAATTCTGTTTGGCGACAATGGAGTTGATTAATTCTAAATGGATGATGCAGAAGAAAAATGCTTCATTTGGTGCTCAGATTTGCGGAGGCGAGAAACCGTACATGAACACGGCTGATCTGGAGAACCACCACGAGAGATGCAGAACTGATGCCATACGGTAGGAGGGGGGGGGGAGAGGGAGCGATGGAGGGAGAAGCAGACGACTGAGGACTGCACACGAAGAGTTGATGGTAGTATTTGAGGGAGTTCAAGAATGCTCGTAAGATGGGAGGGGCTGACTTCTCTCTTCCCTTCTTGGAGAGACTCGAGGCTGATATTGTGGTGAGTGGAAGAGAGGGAGAGGAGGGAGAGATGCCATCCATTCCATTGCAGGAATCATTCGAGAGCTACTCGAAGATGAACAGTGGAAAGAATCTCTTCAAGGTGAGCATAGGGGTTATACGAGATCTCTAAAGCACTGGTTGGGGCTATCGTTTTAGTGGCGAGGTCATAGTCTCATGTGATTAATTGTGTTGAGTCGATGCGTACTCCTGCGATCCTCGTCGCTTTCCTCATCCTCAATTACATCGTGCAGGAGTTCTTCCAACTATTGGGACTAGATGGAATCGCGGGTGAGAGATGGCGTCTATGAGAGTGGAGGGGATGAAGAGGAGCCACTTCTCTTCTCTTGCAGGCATCTTCTCCTCCATGGTGGTCATCGCAATCACTGCATTGGGCATCTGGTGCTACTCTCGATACTCGGGTGAGTCGAGGGAGGAGAGAGGGGGGAGGAGAAGGGAATGAGTGCCTTGTTGCAGGCAACATGCGTGACGCCTCTGGCCACATCGACCAGGCAGTGAATTGGGTGCACGAGAACTTCATCTCTCCCCATTCGGCACAGTTTGGAGGAATTGGAGGGGCCATTCAGATGGCAAATCAACTGCAGGTGAGGGAGTGAGGAAGAGGGAGAGAGAGAGAGAAAGGAGGGCGTTGAGAATGCAACGAAGACTCGCTGAGTGCCTTCGTCTCCTCCCTCTACTGAGAAGATGCATCCCTCCCCCTCTTGATTCTACACACAATTCATGCTCTCCCTTAATCTACGATTCTTTCTCATAGTTTTGACTAGGACGCAATTGAGTCTCCTTCCCATCAATAAAGTGAATGGATTCAATCAATCGAGTATCGTATGCCAATCTCCTCCCATCTCGTTCTACAGTCTTCCTCCTCATTCTTCCAGTTGCTACCGTAATCGCCTCTCTCCCAGTCTATCTAGGGTCTCTTCATATGGGATTTGTATCTATTCATTCGTTGACTAGTTGTTTGCCTCCATGTTGTCACTCTGTCGATGCAATATATTATTGATTGGTTAATGATAAAATCGTTCATACTCTAATAAACTCGAACCCGTAATGAAAGTAGTGAATAGAAAGGATGATGAAGTTGGGCACAATTGGAAAGAAGTGAAGTACCACTGTACATGACGAAAGGTTGAATAATTAGCACATCTTGCAATGGTAGTTAAGAAAAATTAATAATACAGCAGCAGCACCGACCTGTAAAATCAATAATTAGCAGACCTATAAAAACAATAAATAATTAATTTAAAATCTAATTTAATTAAAACTAATAATTTTAAAAAAATAAATTATTAGCTTTTTAATTTAAAAAAATAGAATTTCACAAATATGAAAACGGACCGAGAGAGGAATGATGACGAGGAGGACGATGAGTGAAGATCGTTGATGACGACCTGAACCATCCTGCAAAGGAGAGACTCACTAACATGAAACACTAGATAGCAAAAATGTCGAAGCGGGAATGAAATTTCGGGATCAAAGAAATTTAACGTTTTTTAGACGCATTTTATGTTTTTACGAGAATTGTAACGATTGCGTACAACATTCCCATCACGAAAATTTTATGCAACCGCTGCCGAAAAATGTGCAACGCGTCTTTTTAGAACGCTAAATTTCTGTGATTCTGAAATTTAATTTCCGCCTCGACATAAATGCAATATGTACTTACATGTAATTTTCAAAAAAAATTACGATTTATATTACGAAATTAAATGCGTAGACTGCGAAAGGTAACAGACCTTCTTAGGAACGAGAGGATAGGGGGAGTCGAATGCAGTGGAGAAGGAATAACCGGAAGAGGGAGAAGAGATCTCCGAGTTGATCGAGTTGGAGGGCGAATGGGCATCCATCGATGAACGGAGGAAGGCGAAAGTATTGCAGTACTCATCGTCGCAATAACAAACCTTGTGAGGAAACATTGGATACATTGCCACTATGTAACTTAAAGTTTCCCAACACCCATGAAAATAATTTGAACTGGCGGGAGTACCCTGATCACGACAAAACGAGCGAGAGAGTGTGTAAAAGAGAGAGTGCGGGCGTGATCAGGCAACTCAGACTGAAACTTTGCGGCTCTACGTTGTTGCTAATATTGATTTTCTATTATTTTCATTATTCCAGTTTAACTGATTAGAACACGTTCTACTACATTGTTAAATAATATAGAAAGGCAATTTCAAGGGTGTTGGGTAACTTTAAACTCAATAAAATAAAAGAGGCTCTTTAAGGAGGAAAGAAGGAGAAGGGGGGGGGGGGGGTGGGTACCTCTTGCCATTCCTCGGCCTTCTGATCACATCGATCGATGTACGAATGTGCCAATTCCCCACTTCCACACATCTGACGCAGCTTGTTCTCCTCTTAAATTGTGCATCTTTCCTCATGCCATTCCAGATTTCCCCTCGTTGCACCTGCATCTCCCCCCTTCCAAGTTCCTCCCTCCCTCCCTCCCTCCACCTCCCCACATTCATCTGCTCCTTCCTCCCCTCAATTGACTTCTCCACTCTTCTAATTCAAGCGAGAAGAAGTAGAAGACAAAAGAGAAGGGCGAGTCATTCAAACAGAGGAGAGACCTGATTTCTCCCCTTCAATATTCTCAAGAGTCGAAAGGAAGAAGTCAGTCTTTCCATATTAATGAGAAGAAGAGAGAGGAGGATAGGGAGGGAGAGAGAGAGGAGGAGGGCAGGGGGGGGGAGAAGAGGGAGGTGGAGAAGTAGTACATGAAGTGGATAAGGGAGGTAATCTCATTGGCAGACACACCAATTTGATTGACGGGGAGAGCAGAGAAGTCTCTTCTCTGCTCTCCTTCTGGAACTTGGAAGGTGTTCATTCGTGGAGGGGGGGATTCTCTAGTACTCACTTGAATCCTCGTCTCTGGTCAGTCCAATGATGCAGTACTGGGCATGGCACACGAGATTATCCTCGCATGAGAATCGATCACAGAAGCACTTGATCGATGACGACACTCAAATTATCGTTATTTTTCCCTCGAACTTTTCTTTTTCCAGTTTTGTTGCTAATTTCGTCCAATTGACTGATTTGTTCCGAAGATGTCGAATTGGAACAAAAACAAAGCCATGCCTTGTGTTCTACCCCCCACAATTTCCCTCTTCTTGATCCTCTCTCCCTCTCCCCTCTCTACCCCTCTCCTCCTTCGTCTGTCTCTCCTCCGAATTCCCACGATCTCAGTCTAGTAATCAATGCAGCAGTAATTCATTCATCGTGGGAGAAAATAGGTTGAGATATCTCTTCTAACTCTTCCCTTCCAGTCATCCCTTCCTACTTTCCCTCTTCCATTCTCCATTCATTGTTTATAGAAAAAAAAGTTAGTGAGTCTCACACTACGAATACCATAACAGAGAAGAAAGTAGTGGGAGAGATGGCTTTTGGCTCCATTATGAGACCGAAAAGAAGTGAGGAAGAAGCTACGATACTAGCCAGTGAGAGAAAAGAAAACTAAATCGGAATGAAGAAGCTAATGTTCCTTATTCAGTGTTTCACAATGAGAAGTTTGGTGGTGATTGTGAGAGTGGATGGAAGGAGGGATGAAGGATCGAAGGGAGGAGTGACTATCTCTTTGATCTCGAGGGAATAAAAGGGAAGGAGAAGAAGAGAGGAAGACATGAGAAGGGCGCGAAGACGAAGAGAAGAAGAGACGAATTGAACTAATCGACCAGTTATTCCCAGTACAATGAAGATGATGATGAGTAGTGAGGATGTGATCGGATTGAGAAGAAGAGAAGAAGAGAAGAAGAGAAGAAGAGAAGAAGAGAAGAAGAGAAGAAGAGAAGAAGAGAAGAAGAGAAGAAGAGATGATGAACGAGATGAGATTGAAGGAGAAGAAGAAGAGGTGTGATGAGTGAAAGGAGTGAAAGGAAGAATGAGGAAGATGAATGGATACAACCTATCTGAGTAGAGATCAATCTATCGTTCAGAGGGAAGGAGGGAGATAGAAGAAGAGAATGACTTACTTGGAATGAGAATGAAGAGCAGAAGGAGAGGCCATGATGATCTCATTACTCTCGATCTATTCCACCATTGATGGATGAAGAGGAATAGAAGAGTGGAGAAGATCTTCAAGAGTGGAGATACATCTGGAAGAGGATGGGAGGTGGAAGGGAGAGGGGAGGGGGGGGACGAGGGGATGGAGGGGGGAGGGAGGGGGAGGAGACTTGAGGAGTGGTCGGAGAAAGAAGAAAAAGAAAGGGCGAGATGCATCCAAGTGCTAAGACTTCAATTGTTCATGCGACAATTATGAGAGTGAAAGAGGAGATGAATGAAGGAGGAGCTGTAGATGGGGAAGGAGTGATTAGATAGAGGGACCACCCTCACGCAACTCCCTCCCCCTCAGAGGTTGTAAATGGGGTCTATTGAGAGAGAGAGAGAGCACTGAAATGCAACACTGAGAAATCGCATGGGAAATGGATGCCAGGAAATTGGGGACTTTTGAATAGAAAGGAGATGGAAGGAATCGCGTGTTCAATCCTCGAAAGAAAGAAATGAGCAATGGATGAATAGGTACTTGAGATCTCTTGTGAGACACTAAAATAATGAATGTCATCTGTATGAGAGAGTTGAAGAGAAGAGAAACAGCGAAATCACCCAAGAATCATTCCACTCTCAAACTCACTACTTGAGACCTCACAAAAGTGAGAAATGGAGAAATGGTAGGAATTGGAAGGACGGAGCATAACGAATGAGCATAGAAGAGATTTGAGAGAGAGAAAAAGAGAGAGACCAACTGTTTTTGATTTATCAGCCTATGGGGTCGACTTCCCCCCTCTCGTTCCAATTGGAAGGGTCACACATCATCCCCTCCCCTTCTCTCTCCTCCCATTCCAATCACGTATCAGAATGCATTGCTAATGAGTATGCAGTGAGTCTCGTTGAATAACCGAGGGAATTACCCATCTCTCTTAGCTTCTCTCTATCCATATCGACTCAATCGAACTGCTTCTCTCTGTTATTCTCTCGATTCTCTCCGTCCTCCGAATGATTAATATTGGTGCATCGTGGGAGGAGGGGGAGATAATGGAGTGGGAGAGGAGAGATATTCACACCAATCTCTGCTACTATTACACATGGATGGACAGTCAGAAGGAATACTCAAGTGAATCTTGAGATGGAATTCGGTGAGATGTGGGAGGTTCTTGAGTGAAGAGAAGAGGAGGAAGACATGATTACTACGGAAGGAAGGGACATTGTCTGTCAATCACGACCATTCTAGTGGGGGAAAACTCCATCGGGAAGAGAAGAGATGAATCCCTCGATTAGGAGTAACCGAGAGTCACGTCATTCTACTAGACGCACTTCCTCCCCTCGCCTCTGTCCATCTTCACATCTCCGTAATAATCTGTTATCCTTTCCATGGAAACAAAAGAGAGATCACGGAATAAGAAAACGAGGGAAATACCACGTAGGCAGAAATTGAAATGGATCAAATGATAAATGAGAAGCGCCGTTGAACATTATACTTGTCAAATAGGAATTGTATTGTGAGAGGAAATGAAGTAACAGGCTTAACAGCGATAACAAGGAAGAAACGAATGATACAGGGTGAATAAACGAAGAAGGGACTGTGAAAGACCTGAGGTCAACAGCTTCATATTCACACCAAAGTATAGATGGTCCCCGTTGCAATGCGCAGAGAAAAGAATAATCTACCAAAGGAAGAAAGTACAAGATTACTAGTTGAGAAAATTCGAATTTTGAGCTATCTATGTATTCCAAAGTATGTAAAATTGGAAAGTATCGATAATAAAAGGATAAGCGCAGATAATATATAATTTCAGACAAAAAATAGCCATTGGATTAAGGAGGGGGGGGGAGGAGAGGGAGGAGAGGGATTGGGAGAGGGAGGGGGACACCTGGCCCCTCCTCACATCTTCGTATCTGAAGTGTTCTTGCTTTCGTTCTTCATCGCTTCTGCCTTCCAATTGCGGAGATCGATGGAAGTGCGAGTTCTCTGGAGATGAGAGATTGACAAGGGAGATGCTCGCACTGTCGCCGAGCTTTTCAAATGTGCTCGATACGCCAAACTTTCACTTGCGATGGAACACCGAAAAGTTATTTCAAAAGTCCCTAAATGTTAATGAGCGACTAATTACAGCCCGAAAACGTAAAGGCGGAGGTGAGATATCCTCCTCAATTCTGCCCTACCTCCGTGGTTCTGTTGTCCGAGTGGTAAGATCCTCGGCTAGTAAACATGCGCCCTGGGTTCGATTACTCTCCGTGCAAATCTTTTTTGTTTTATTTTTGGGTTTGGAAATAATATATGGCTAACGGCTGGAAGAATGGTACAGTTCTCTTGACGATATTAGGAATAGTGGTCAACATATTTTCTGCAGGTACTGTAGAATCGACATGCGATCAAACAAAGATGTGTAAGAACAGACAATTTCTCCTTGAAGCGACCATAATTCTACACAACTTGAACAAGTATTTCCATCAAGTGATGTTTCCGGTCAAATGTGTTGCATTCCGTCTCTAATCTCCCTGCGAGTAACTGATTCTAGTAGATTCACAAACAACATTGTTTGATCGCATGTCAATTCTACAGTACATCCAGGAAATATGTTGACCACTATTCCTAATATCGTCAAGAGAACTGTACCATTCTTCCAGCCGTTAGCCATATATTATTTCCAAACCCAAAAATAAAACAAAAAAGATTTGCACGGAGAGTAATCGAACCCATGGCGCATGTTTACTAGCCGGGGATCTTACCACTCGGACAACAGAACAACGGAGGTAGTGCAGAATTGAGGAGGATATCTCACCTTCGCCTTTACGTTTTCAGGCTGTAATTAGTCGCTCATTAACATTTAGGGACTTTTGAAATAACTTTTCGGTGTTCCATCGCAAGCGCAAGTTTAGCGTATCGAGCACATTTGAAAAGCTCGGCGACAGTCCGAGGATCCCCCTTGTGAGTAAGGAGAGAGGAGGAGAGATGATACCTGCACTTCCTCGTCCTCTTCTGGTACACTCATGAGGGGAGGAAGAACTGGAGGAAGATCACTCGGAGGAGCTGGTGATGTACGACGAGGAGAAGGGACATCTCAAGGGAAGGGATGGAGGAGGGAGGAAAGGGGGAGGGGGGACTCACTCGAGGGAGTGCAGGGAGTGTGCAGATGATCATGATCACCCTCATCCAAGAGATCGAAAGATGAACCTGAGGAGAGAGAGAGAGAGAGAGGGGAGGGGGGAGAGGGGGGGGGGGGTGATACCTGCATATTCGACAGTGGGAGTGGAGAGGGAAGTGAGTGACTCTCCTCCTCTCATTCCCAATCGTGAAGGACGAGAGACTCGACTGTCTCTGAACTCAATCATCACTCACATTCATTAATGATTCAGTTGATAACGAGGGTGCCCAGTAGTTCAGCGACAAAACCGACAGGGTTTACGGAAACTGGGGCGGTATTCTTCCACAATTTTGGGCAAGCCCTAAAGTAAATTGGGCATCCCCAATTTCATTTCGCAAACCGCTCCGTCAACGGAGCGGTTGCCCAAAATGATTCGGCAATTCCCAATTTTTGGGCAGATCGACCGAATTGGGCACCACTTTTAGTGGAAATAATTGGGCACACTCTCGACTGTGCCAAATTTTTTTTGGGGAGAGAACAATGGAATTTCAATGTATTTCGATAAAAATATTGGGGACTGCCCAAAATTTGGGAAGAGTGGAAAATGAATTGGGAATTCGACGTTTTCACGTGTTCTATCGTGTCCAACATTGTTCCAGCGAGACCTATGATGGTCTACCGTGACTTTTAGTACCGTAATCTATGATGGTCTACCGTAACATACCGTAATCCAGCACTACGTCGGATGAGAACTATGACGTCATGCCGTCTTTGATATATCAAAGGCGGCATGACGTCATAGTTCTCATCCGACGTAGTGCCGTAATCCATGATGGTCTACGTAAACCTACCATAATCTATCAAGGCCTACCGTAACCTACTGTAATTTATGATGGTATGTCGTAACCTACCATAATCTTTCATGGTCTACCGTAACCGACCGTAATCTATGATGGTCTACCGTAACCGACCGTAATCTATGATGGTCTACCGTAACATACCGTAATCCATGATGGTCTACGTAAACCTACCGTAATCTATCACGGCCTACCGTAACCTACTGTAATTTATGATGGTATGTCGTAACCTACCGTAACCGTAATCTATGATGGTATGTCGTGACCTCTTGTACGTATGACTACGTGGCCTCGTCACCCTCACTCTAGTTGTTGAAAGGGTATATGCTATTTTGCCTTTGTTCCATCATTGCGCGCCATTGCGCCATGGCGAATCATTGGGCGCCAACCGCGCACGGCGGAGAGAAAGAGAAGGAATGAATGAAAGAAAATTGGGCAACCCTCCCAAAAATTGGGGCGCCGAAAATTTTGGAAGAATATCGCCCCTGGTACTGTAAAACGGGGGGGGGGGTGACATTTGCACAACGGACATTTGCACAACAAATCGCCGCGCGCTTGCAATTTGAGGTAGCGACTTGGGAGTTGCTTCATTGTTACCAGTATGTGCTCCCCTACATTTGCATATATAAATCTTGTTACCAAGCGATCATGAGTTTTCACATTCCATTAACCCCTATACGCTGATTTGGTGTGAAACTCAAGTTCGCCTAGTAACAAGATTTATATGTGCAAATGTAGGGGAGCACATACTGGTAACAATGAAGCAACTCCCAAGTCGCTACCTCAAATCGCAAGCGCGCGGCGATTTGTTGTGCAAATGTCCGTTGTGCAAATGTCACCCCCCCCCCCCTGTAAAACTGGCAGAAATATGATGGGTACGATCCAAAACAGGGAGGGTTTGACTGCTATAAGCACTGGTGCCCATGTTTGGAGACGAGTGAGATGGAGTGAGAGGAAATTCACTCGATAACTTCTCTACTTTACAATCCTACCCGAATGGATGGCAAGTAGGGGAGATATTGATGGATGATCTGAGATGGTCTCATCCTACTTTCACAACCCTATCAAGTGGAGAAAGAGGGGATTGAGAGATGGATGTGACTCGAGTGCGAGTCCTTTCCTCCCTACCTGCTCAATTTCTTAGTGAGACTTCCGAGTAGTCCCTTCTTAGTTCCCTTTCTCGAATTGAGTGACATCCGACTGCCTCCATTCTGATCTCGATTCACTGAGATCACTGAGACGACTCGAGGAAGACGAGAAAGAAGTCTCTCCTCATCCCCGTCCAATTCCATCTCAAGAGAAGAGAGAGATCAAAGATCACTCGGGTAATCCTCACCTCGGGTTCGTTGCTCTCATGGGGAACCATCAAAATCTCGTCCACATTTGGTCTGCAAACGGTCTAATAGATATGAATATGGGGATTACGAAAGTTGGAGGAGGTGAGGGAGGAGAGGAGAGGGGAGGACTAGTACTCGACTCACTCGTACTGGGCGGCCGATCCGATCTGTGGACACATCGGTTTGTTGGCTGTATCGGTGGAGTAGAGAGGTTCCACGAATCTGCAAGAGATCATTCGTCATTCTTGGCCATTGGATTGTCTGGATGAAGTGATGGATGAGTGGGATGCTCACTTCTCACTCCAGAATGCATCCTTCTTCTGTGGGGGCAGATTGTTGTACGTCTCGTCGACAATTGTCAATCCCAGCTGACAATTACACATATATCTATTAAAGTTACCCAACACCCTTGAAAATGCCTTTCTATATCATTAAACAACGTAATAGAACGGGCTCTAATTAGTTAAACTGGAATAATAAAAATAATAGAAATTCAATATTTGCACCAGCGTAGAGCCGCGAAGTATGAGTCTGAGTTGCCTGATCACGCCCGCTCTCTTCCTTTTACACTCTCTCACTCGTTTTGTCGTGATCAGGGTACTCCCGCCAATTCAAATAATTTCCATTGGTGTTGTGAAACTTTAAATTATATCGCACGCTTAGATTACATTATCCGCTGGGATCTTACAGTAAAAATTCTTTACATGAACCTCATTGTTGATTTTTTAATAATTACTCACTGTTCGAATGGGTTAAGATATACCGGAAGGGTAAGATATGAATATACCTGTAGATTTCGATCGATGAGGAAGTTGCACTCGAAGTCATCATCGTCCTGAGCTTAGGCTTCTTTTCAGAAATTTAAAAATATATATATTGTTACCTCTCCAAGCGGATTCATAAGAGATTCGGCCACCTGAATGAAGGGACTTTGACTGGCACTGCATGAATAGAGAATAGAAGTGGAAAGAATGGATGAGATAGTGGGGGGAATGGGGATACCTTCATCCATCCAACGTAGAAGATGAATTGAAGGGCAGTCATAAAGAAGGGAACGAGAGGGAAGACCTGCGGAGAGAGAGGAGAGGGGGAGGGGGGAGGGGGGGAAGGAGGAGGGATGGTCTGACTGGATGGTAGGGATTGGGAGGAGATCCATCGATGAGAACTGATTGACGAGCGATGAGGGCAAGGAAGAAATAGGAACGAACAGCTAGGAAGACCACCTGACATCAGGATACACTCTCAGTCACTCTGCTTATGGTTGATATGGTTGATAGAAAGAAGCATTTTGATGTTCTACAGTGAGTTGCGAAGAGAGTAGTGGAGGGACACATTCTTCTCACCTGGGGATACACGAGAGGGATGGGAACCCAGTCGAAGAGAGTAGTGGAGGGGAAACACTCTTCTCACCTGGGGATGCACGAGAGGGATGGGAACCCAGTCGAAGAGAGTAGTGGAGGGACACACTCTTCTCACCTGGGGATACACGAGAGGGATGGGAACCCAGTCGAAGAGAGTAGTGGAGGGGACACACTCTTCTCACCTGGGGATACACGAGAGGGATGGGAACCCAGTCGAAGAGAGTAGTGGAGGGACACACTCTTCTCACCTGGGGATACACGAGAGGGATGGGAACCCAGTCGAAGAGAGTAGTGGAGGGGACACACTCTTCTCACCTGGGGATACACGAGAGGGATGGGAACCCAGTCGAAGAGAGTAGTGGAGGGACACACTCTTCTCACCTGGGGATACACGAGAGGGATGGGAACCCAGTCGAAGAGAGTAGTGGAGGGGACACACTCTTCTCACCTGGGGATACACGAGAGGGGTGGGAACCCAGTCGAAGAGAGTAGTGGAGGGACACACTCTTCTCACCTGGGGATACACGAGAGGGATGTGAACCCAGTCGAAGAGAGTAGTGGAGGGGACACACTCTTCTCACCTGGGGATACACGAGAGGGATGGGAACCCAGTCGAAGAGAGTAGTGGAGGGGACACACTCTTCTCACCTGGGGATACACGAGAGGGATGGGAACCCAGTCGAAGAGAGTAGTGGAGGGGACACACTCTTCTCACCTGGGGATACACGAGAGGGATGGGAACCCAGTCGAAGTTGCACAATTGAGCCAGTCCTTTCCGGAAATCAAGCACGCATTTCATTATCTCGTTTAGTTGAAGATCCGCTGCGATCTTCCCCGACGATCGCGCCTGAGAGAGAATAGAGATGGAGGAGGGATGAGGAGGGGAGGGGGGGGGGGGAGGGGGATAAGACAGGGAGAGGAGGAGAACCTCGTAGAGAATGTTGAATACCCATTGGATGGGAAGGAAGTACTTGGGATAGACAGTCTTGAGAGTGCACTGATCGTATTCCGACTTCTCCTCTTCTGTCATTATCCCTGAAGAGGGAAGAAGTTACTCTATCCCATGGAAAGTCCAAGGGGAAAATCGCAGTCGTCAGAGCAATCTTTTTAGATTAAAAAGGGAACCGTAACCCACCCGTGGCAACAATTGTATCCAGAGAAGGAAATCTCTTCCTCACTTGCATAGATATATCTCGGAAAACAAGAACCTCCAATTCATCGTATTAGAAGAGCATTGTAAATTGAGGTAATAAATGAGAGTGGGTGGAGAGAGGTATGAGATGGAACCTGAGTGAGTACAATGTATCGGATGCAATTCCTCCTCAGCATCCGACTCTTCTCATCCGATCCACGAAGATATGTTGACATGACGAGAGCGCAGGGATCAATCCATCCCACATTGTTAAATATTTCATTCCATCGATTCACGATGATGGTTACGAAGAATCCGAGCATGAAAGTGAGAGGGATGTAGTCCATCTTCGAGTCGAAGAGAGCTGCTATGTCGTCCCACAATCTACAATACTTGCATTTTATTGCTGCTAGGAACTATATATTTAAAGTTTCCCAACACCCATGAAAATAATTTGAATTGGCGGGAGTACCCTGATCACGACAAAACGAGCGAGATAGTGTGTAAAAGGGAGAGAGCGGGCGTGATCAGGCAATTGAGACCCTTACTTTGCGGCTCTACCCTGGTGCAAATATTGAATTTCAATTATTTTCATTATTCCAGTTTAATTAATTAGAGCCCGTTCTATTACATTGTTAAATAATATAGAACGGCATTTTCGAGGGTGTTGGGTAACTTTTTTTTTGATCGTCTAATACCGATATTTCTTGCGAAAGATCTACGGAAATTCGATGAATCACTTCTCGCTGAGTTCGTTCTCTTTCGCCACTCTTAAGTAAACAAAAAGCCATGTCGTTTACAATAATATCCGACAACTTTTAAGTTTTACTCGAATCCCAATTATCTATTCTTACCAAAAGGATGGTAGTTTCAATAAGATAAATAATGTATAAGATAAAACCGAGAAGATTGTCATAATGATGAGGATAAAAGCGTACTTCTTGGTTGTCTCAGTGAGGTAGTAATTGTAGAGGACTGAGAGAGAGATGAAAGCGAGACAGAAGAGAAGACACTCCATCAACACAGACTTCCAGATCGAGCCACGCCATCTGAAAGGAGGAGGAGGAGAATGGAGGAGCAGTGAGCAGTGAGCAGCAGCAGCAACTATCGAATATCGAATATCAGGAGGAATATAATCATTCCCCACCCCCCCCCCTACAGATTGACTCATCATCTCTCGATCAAAGCACTCACCGACACTGCAAGTGAATGAATGTTATCAGTGAACTTCGACTGACATCTATAGAATAAGAGACGGTCATAATATGATATTCTCCTGCAATAGACTTTATATTACGCTTGGTAAAACTACAATAAACTGGTGGAGGAATTAAGAATAGAAACTATCGAGGTCGAATTACAATAGAGAATCAAGAAGGCGGAGAATGATTATGAGAAGGAGGAGAGAAGAGAGAAAGAGAGGAGAGAAGGAGAATGTTGACTCTCGTCGATTGAACCCTATCGGAGCTGTAGAGACAGTTAGATACTCTTGATCTTTGATACTCTTGAAAATAGGAAGAAGAAATAGAAGAAGGAAGAGGAACCATGAGGACATCTCTCCAAGAGTTGTAAACTCTGTGGTTTATCTTGTGAGCCATCCCTTGTATTTGGGTCTTGCACAGTATTTTTCTCTCATAACCATTTATAGAGATAATGGGTAGAGCGGGGTCAGGGGGACACGCGTCTTGGATGCCCTCGCAGAGGTCAGTCTTCTTGGAAGCCTCGTAGACGCCTGCCTTCTCGGGTGTCCTCGTAGACGCGGGTTACGGTAGGTCTAGTCGCCCAAAGGGTATCGACTAAAGTACCGTATCCAACCTGGATGTAAGAACAGGCCTAACGGGCTTCAGGTACGGTCTCCCTGGAGCTCCACCCTTTTGCGGGGGTCTCAGCTCCGGAGGGGACCGACCTGCCCTGGGATCCTATCAGTCTCCTAGGAGCTCCACCTTTCGAGGGTGTGGGAGAGAGCTCCGGAGACCGACCTATCCGTAGACCGGACTGGGACGACTGAACCGGCGAGAGTGAGGGGGCGATCCTTTTATAGGCGAGAGTGAGATGCAAATGAGGTAATCAACTCGCGCGTCCATTCTAATGTCCGCGCAGGCTAATCTCATTACTCTGACTACAACTCCAAGTTAAGAGGGCAAGGAATGAAACTAGAAAGGAAGAGGAAGGAGATCCTCTCAAATTATTTGAAACTAGCTTGAAGGCTGAAAAGGATAAATAATAGAGGCGGGAATCGATCGTGAGCAGAAGATAGAAGAAGCTGAGTTAGTACAAACATAGAGAGAGAGGGATGACGTGAGAGGCGAGACAGAAAGAGAGGGAAGGGAAATGGCCTTACCAAGAGATGCAAAGGACTGGAGACAGATGTTCCCCGAAAGAGAGATCAACTATCCTACTTTATCCCGACCCAATACTCACAAGGGAGTGATAAATCCAGGGTATGAAAGTATGAGGAACGGATGATATAACTTGAAATTGTATTCAATATATGAGAGACTTTCTGAGAGAACTGAGCAATAGCCCCTATAGGCCGTACAGCCAAAAATAAAGACTTGATTTTAAGATCTCCCTGGGGTAACTTTTCACGTAGAGTTCGAAAATCGACCTTAGAAAGCCGTATCTCTTACCCCTCATTTCGTGTTTCGCGCTGAACCTGGGAGGTCGGTTTTTGTAAATCGTGAATGGCTCATCCAAACCCCTTACATGTATAGTAATTCTGAAAGATCTCGACGAGATGAGCATTTTTGCTGTTGGAAGTGAAAAGCTAGCTTATCTGTGAAAAAAGTTAAGACCATAAATCGACCTTTTGAATTCTCAAAAAATCCGCCGTGCAAAATTTTTCGGCGGGTTACGTAAAATAAATGTTTTCAAATTATTCCTCATCTAAAACTACCCCTGGAAATGTTTATTTCATTTTGAAAGGCGTGATTATTTCAGCTGGTCTGCTTGGTCGAACAGTCAGAGCTTCGGTCTCTTCAATATTTCAAGTCGACTGTCTGGAAAAGTAGAGTTCAGAATTTACTCCCAGCGCCTGAAATATTTCATAAACACATAATATGAAATGTTTCCACTCAGAAATACGTCATTCAGACTGGTCAAAACCAACCATGGAGGTCCAGTAGACATTTTTTCGGCAGCCTTGTGACGCACTTTGGAGATAAGTTTTGGCTACGATATCGCAACAATAAAAGGTTCGACAGTTAATAGATCGCAAATATGTAATAGCTACGATATATTGAACAATATTAATTTGTTTGAGGCACACTCTTACACTTTTCAAGTTCACAATTAGCCGATATTTGTAAATTTCGTGTCCCAGTATCATGAATCAC
This sequence comes from Pristionchus mayeri, assembly GCA_036245805.1. Classification (NCBI taxonomy): domain Eukaryota; kingdom Metazoa; phylum Nematoda; class Chromadorea; order Rhabditida; family Neodiplogasteridae; genus Pristionchus; species Pristionchus mayeri. Next base: position 26,602,031 of record BTRK01000004.1, on the reverse strand, counting down.
GAACGACAGCAGCTTCAAACATAACATTTACGCATTCTAAAGCGAAAATTCGGATTCTACGAGTGAAATACACTTAGAAATATAGATAGCATGTGTTTCCGTCATGTCGATATTTTCACCCCCTACTACCCCATGAGCCCAACATAAAAAATTTTTTTTCGTCACTTTTACTTAATGAATATATTTTCTAGTGCATTTTCACTCGTAGAATCCGAATTTTCGCTTTAGAACGCGTAAATGTTATGTTTGAGGCTGCTGTCGTTCGTGATTCATGACTGGGACACGAAATGTACAAATATCGGCTAATTGTGAACTTGGAAAGTGTAAGAGTGTGCCTCAAACAAATTAATATTGTTTAATATATCGTAGCTATTACATATTTGCGATCTATTAACTGTGGTACCTTTTATTGTTGTGATATCGTAGCCAAAACTTATCTCCAAAGTGCGTCACAAGGCTTTGTCGAAAAAAGTTTCTACTGGACCACCATGGTTGGTTTTGACCAGTCTGAATGACGTATTTCTGAGTGGAAACATTTCATATTATGTGTTTATGAAATATTTCAGGCGCTGGGAGTAAATTCTGAACTCTACTTTTCCAGACAGTCGACTTGAAATATTGAAGAGACTGAAGCTCTGACTGTTCGACCAAGCAGATCAGCTAAAATAATCACGCCTTTCAAAATGAAATAAACATTTCCAGGGGTAGTTTTAGATGAGGAATAATTTTTTTTTTTTTTTATAATTTGTAAGGGGTTTGGATGAGCCGTTCACGATTTACAAAAACCGACCTCCCAGGTTCAGCGCGAAACACGAAATGAGGGGTAAGAGATACGGCTTTCTAAGGTCGATTTTCGAACTCTACGTGAAAAGTTACCCCAATGAGATCTTAAAATCAAATCTTTATTTTTGGCTGTACGGCCTATTGTGAACCCTCTCAGACAGTCAATCATATGAGAGGAATCACGAGAAAATCACCCATTTGAGGGGGGTTCGCGGCGGTAAAACACAACGTCATGCAATCCTGATATAAACATGACCTAAGGTATTTCAAATGATGCTCTTTCAAACTGCGTTGTCAGAATTCTGATAACTGTCGTCATCTTCGAGATTCAGAAGGCCAAACTTGGGACACTCACTTTTTAGGGGTCAAATCGAGCCCACTTAAACGATCATAAATCCGTTTAAAATGGTGATAGAAACTCGTTCTTTGCTCAGAAAGAAAGCTGAAAACATTCTCTACAACTTTTATGTTGAACCTGTCATTCCATGTGCACGTCCCAGTGCGGGGTGTCAGGTCGACCAAAAATGACCGGATTCTGGAAATCGGAAAAACCCCCCTGAATAATCATGCGCGATTGAGAGACACTATTTGTGACTAACCTGGCGCCAAATATTAGCCAAATCGAAAGATGTAATAAAAACGGCGTAACTTTTTGTCCGGCGACGTCTGAATGACCACCAGATCAAAAGACCCCTTTAGCTCCAACTGACAGCTATTGGCCTAAAATTGGTTCAAAATCATCCAAAACAACATTTAGAATTGTTTCCGGCCTCAATACAGTACTTCCATAGGGCGAAAATTTCGACCGGACCTAAAAATTGAAAATCGATTTTCAGACCCTTCTCAAATTGTGAACTTGGCCCATGTGCACTAAATCACTTTGAAATAACGTAGGAATGTCCCTCTACACTATTCAAACAAAGGGGCACCTATAAATGCGAAATTTCATCTGATGGATCCCAGAAAACGCGCAAAACCGTACAACAGGTCAACTTTGTCAGTGGGTCCCGGCGTATGGCTAGAAATGTAGAGTACGATGTGCTAAACATTTCATCCGTTGAAAGTGAGTCTTTATCTTTTCGTTGAAGCACGCTACATAGCCTGGAAGTTGGCAGAAAACGACGATGGAGGCTCGCGAGAGAGGGGTAAAGGGAGGGGAGGGAGAGGGAGGTCAGGCGGCGAGAGCGGCAGACGGTTAGAGCCATAGGTGTCCACGCCGCCGGCGACAGGGGGGTGCAGCGCATAGACGCACCGTGCGTCTGTGCGCAAGGCATGAATAGGGGGTCAAGGAAAAAATCGATGGTAGGTCATTGGTGGGTCAAGACTAAGTACCGTACCCAATCAATAGTACAGTAACATTAGATACCGTATATCACTACCGTAACCCGCTAGTATCGTGAACTAACTTTATTTTCAAAAATTAAAGTACCGTACCCAATCGACTCTACAGTACCCCCTGATACCGTAATCCTCGATTATTGCGAACTGACTTTATTTTTAAAAAGTCCTGGTACCGTGTCCAATCGATTCTACAGTATCCATGTAACTACCGTAACCCAGTTCCTTGGGTCAGATCCAGTTCCCTGGGTCAAATATTTTTCTAAAAATCCAAAATCGATCATTATTAAATATTTACTTATCCTACCATATACCTCATTACTACAGAATCATTTTATGATTGGTTTGGGATTTTTAGAAAAATGATTAAATTTTTTAGAAAAATGTTTGACCCAAGGAACTGGATCTGACCCAAGGAACTGGGTTACGGTAGTTACTTGGATACTGTAGAATCGATTGGACACGGTACCAGGACTTTTTTTAAATAAAGTCAGTTCGCGATAATCGAGGGTTACGGTATCGGTATACGGTATCAGGGGGTACTGTAGAGCCGATTGGGTACGGTACTTTATTTTTTTGAAAATAAAGTTAGTTCACGATACTAGCGGGTTACGGTAGTGATATACGGTATCTGCTGGTACTGTACTATCGATTCGCTACGGTACTTAGTTTTGACCTACCATGACCTACCATCGATTTTTACCATGACCCCCCTATTCATGCCTTGCGCACAGACGCACGGTGCGTCTATGCGCAGCACCCCCCTCGCCGCCATTTCTGGACACCTATGGTTAGAGCGCGCGCTCTCGGGGGATTCTAGTCGATTTCTGGCCATTTTCTAGACTCTGTAGCTCACTTCAATGAAAAGATAGAGACTCGCTTTCAACAGATGAAATGTTTAGCTCATCGTACTCTACATTTCTAGCTATAAGCCGGGATCCACTGACAATTTTTACCTGTGGTACAGTTTAGCGCTTTCTCTTGGATCCATCAGATGAAATTTCGAATTTATAGGCGCGCCCTTTGTTTGAATAGTGTAGAGGGACATTTCCACGTTATTTCAAAGTGATTTAGTGCACATGAGCCAAGTTCACAAGTTGAGAAGGGTGTGAAAATCGATTTTCAATTTTCAGGTCCGGTCGAAATTTTCGCCTATGGAAGTACTGTATTGAGGCCGGAAACAATTCTAAATGTTGTTTTGGATGATTTGGAACCGATTTTAGGCCAATAGCTGTCAGTTGGAGCCAAAGGGGTGTTTTGGTCTGGTGGTCATTCAGACGTCGCCGGACAAAAAGTTACGCCGTTTTTTTACATCTTTCGATTTGGCTAATATTTGGCGCCAAGTTAGTCACACATAGTTAGGGAGCGCAGGCGGGTTTAC
>BTRK01000004.1:26583540-26598029 GCA_036245805.1 Pristionchus mayeri | reverse complement strand
GTCTCTTCGAGGCTGAATCATGGAGTGGTGAACACGAGGAAGTTCCTCATTCGGAGGAACGACGTCAATCTCTTCTCGTCGATCAGCCCAATCTTCCTTCTTACGATACTCCCATTGCTTCTTCCATCAACTTCGAGAGGAAGAGAACCAATTCACTCGCAGCTGCTCTTCAACACATTGATCCTTTTGGAGAACCATCGATCCCCTTCGTGAGACCCACTGGAGTCCTTCTAGAGGTGGAAGAGGAGGGAGTCCCTCAATCGGATGATCCCCTTCCCTCTGAATGTTCTCTACCTTCTCGAGGGGCGGAGTCTATCATCTCCTCTCTTCTCATTCTCCTTCCTCAAGTCGCGATGTCCTCTCCCTCTCGTCACTCCTCTGCCCTCGATCGTCTTCGTGCACTGGAGGATGAGTTGAGGGAGGCGGGAGCAGTGTGTCCTCCAGATGCAGCTGTCTCTGATGCAGTCGCACGGGCACTCGCAGCTGCTCCCCCCTTCGACTGATCTGCAGATTAGAGTGAATCAGAGCAGACACACGACAACCACCAAGACTGTCTACGAGACAGAGACTCAAGGAATGGCGGGACTCGACTGGGAGAAGATACGAGAGCTGCAGAGACAGATGATCGCTGCCCTTTGTTAGTCCCCCCTCCCCCTTCCCCCTCCCCTCCCCTCCCCCACTATGGATACTCTGAGAGAAAATATGAGTAGAGAGACCTCTTGCCTATCCCCTGATCAATGCCCCTGACCCTCCATCGATTCTTCTTCCAATGGTTTCATTGCAGGTGTGACTGGAGAGGAAGGACAGGGGACGAAGCAGAAGGTAGAGAGCATGGAAGAGGGAGAGACCAACGAGGACGGATCTGTCGTTGTGAGCAAGAAGATGACCAGAGTAGTCACCACTACCAGGACCACTGCTCCAGGTGAGAAGAGGGAAGGGTAGAAAGAAGGGGCTTGGGAAGAGACACAGTGTTCACTCTCTCCATCAACAATCAATCGGCATCCCTCTCTCCACTCCCCTTCACTTTTACAATGAACCCCTCGGGTCTCCTCTTTCTCCCAGAGAGAGAGAGAACATTGATTGGGGAGAGATGAAGAGGGGATGATGTGATCGAGTGTTTACATCTTAGTCAAGAGTATCTGCAAGAGGATAAGTCCATCTCTAAAGTGTTCATTCAGGAGACGAGCCCTCCTCTGGTGAGTAGTCGACTTCTCTCCCTTCCTTCCATCCTTCATCATCAATATTCCATGAAAGATGCAATAAATATGCAGTATCATTTCATTTCCGTGCTTGTATCTCTCGATTCACCCCTGCTTTTGTTGCTGTAATGGTTGAGTTGAGTCCCTCTAGTGATTCATCCCTCTCTCTTCTTTCTCTCTTCATTCTTCATTAGTTCATTCGTAGTTGAAGAGAGGAATGGAAAGGGAGGAGCTTCTCGGCTCTCGTTGTACTGTCTTCGCACCCTTTGTTTCGATGGCTCTTCCTTATCATCATCGACGTCAATCTTCTCCCTCTGGATGAAGTGGAATCGACCTTCTCCTCACTCTCACTGCATAGCACGCACTTCTTCGGTTACTCCATCTAGTCAATTCACTCCTCTTATCGATATTGTTCGAATATAAAGTCAATGTTGTAATGTGAAGTGAAGAGGCACACAAAACAATTACAAGAAGAAGATGAAGAAGAATAAGAATAAGTGGTGGTGGTGGTGATTGTATCTATAGCACAGACAAAGAATGAGTCGTGTAGACAGCACAACTGATCGTGATCGTCCTTCTATGTTGAGTGAGAAGGAGTGTCCATGAACTGGTTCCATTGTCGCTCCGTCATTCGTACTAATGCTTGCAGTAGAGGCACAACTTGCACCCATCGAGAGATATCAGCCATATGGACATTTTGTAAACAAAATAATTAATAATTATTAATATAACAATTATCCGATTCACCTATAATTGTTTTTTTCTAAATGATTGCATTACAGATTTGCCCTCTCCGGAAACAGAGAAGTTGTCAGTACGAGAGAAGATTGCCCGATTCGAACAATTAGGAGATGTGGAAGGGACGGAAGGAAGAAAGAGTGAGAGTGGGAGTGAAGCATCGACTGACTCACGAGTGCACTATCGAAGCAGTGAAGATGTCCATCCCCCCATAGAAGAAACCCCGCATCGAAGGAGAGTACTCGAGATGGCAGGGGAATATGCGAAGAGAGCAGCAATGAGGGGAAGAGAAGATGAAGAACAACAACTGATACAAGAAGAGATCTCAGAAGAGATTCAGGTGGCGGAGATTAGATCAATCGATCATCCCATCCCGGCCAGAAGAATTTCGAGAGATACATCTCCCAAGGATGTTGCTCATGAGGAGGAGCACTTCGAGGAACGACCTTCTTCTCCTCAGGAGAAGGTGTACGATGAGCCTGAATTCGATCATCGCAGACCATCAGAGGAACAGTCCATCGAGTCCACCGAGTATCATATTCGTCAAGAGAGAAGCACCGCATTTGAAGAACCACATCCCACTGGAGAAGAAGCTGGAGATGAGGAGTCTGTAGCTGGCAAGCTGGCAGGTTTCGCAAAGACTGCAGGAAAGATTGCCGGAGGAGTTGTTCTCGCTCCTGCAGCATTGGTTGCTGCAGGTGCTGCTGCTGCTTATGACGCTCTCAAGAAGGACGATGAGCCCCTACAAGAGAAGATTGAGTCAACCGATGTCACGGAGGCCTACGAAGAATTCCGTCATGAAGAGCGCAGACCTTCGGAAGAGCAATTCGAACGACCTGAATCTGCTGAGAAGAAGCATGAACCCGTCTCGGAGCACGAAGTCGAGCATGTCATCGAGTCTCGCGAGGAGTTCTATCACGAGGAGCGCCGTCTCTCCACTCCCAAGGATGTTGCTCATGAGGAGGAGCACTTCGAGGAGCGAAGACCTTCCGAGCACGAACCCGAGCATGTCATCGAGTCTCACGAGGAGTTCTATCACGAGGAGCGCCGTCTCTCCACTCCCAAGGATGTTGCTCATGAGGAGGAGCACTTCGAGGAGCGAAGACCTTCCGAGCACGAACCCGAGCATGTCATCGAGTCTCACGAGGAGTTCCATCTCGAGGACCGCCGTCTCTCCACTCCCAAGGATGTTGCTCATGAGGAGGAGCACTTCGAGGAACGACTTTCTTCTCCTCAGGAGAAGGTGTACGATGAGCCTGAATTCGAGCATCGCAGACCATCAGAGGAACAGTCCATCGAGTCCACCGAGTATCATATTCGTCAAGAGAGAAGCACCGCATTTGAAGAACCACATCCCACTGGAGAAGAAGCTGGAGATGAGGAGCCTGTAGCTGGCAAGCTGGCAGGTTTCGCAAAGACTGCAGGAAAGATTGCCGGAGGAGTTGTTCTCGCTCCTGCAGCATTGGTTGCTGCAGGTGCTGCTGCTGCTTATGACGCTCTCAAGAAGGACGATGAGCCCCAACACGAGAAGATTGAGTCAACTGATGTCACGGAGGCCTACGATGAATTCCGTCATGAAGAGCGCAGACCTTCCGAAGAGCAATTCGAACAACCTGAATCTGCTGAGAAGAGGCACGAGCCCATCACGGAAGCCCATGTCACCGAAGCCTACGATGAATTCCGTCATGAAGAGCGCAGACCTTCCGAAGAGCAATTCGAACGACCTGAATCTGCTGAGGAGAAGCATGAACCCGTCTCGGAGCACGAAGTCGAGCATGTCATCGAGTCTCGCGAGGAGTTCTATCACGAGGAGCGCCGTCTCTCCACTCCCAAGGATGTTGCTCATGAGGAGGAGCACTTCGAGGAGCGAAGACCTTCCGAGCACGAACCCGAGCATGTCATCGAGTCTCACGAGGAGTTCTATCACGAGGAGCGCCGTCTCTCCACTCCCAAGGATGTTGCTCATGAGGAGGAGCACTTCGAGGAGCGAAGACCTTCCGAGCACGAACCCGAGCATGTCATCGAGTCTCACGAGGAGTTCCATCTCGAGGACCGCCGTCTCTCCACTCCCAAGGATGTTGCTCATGAGGAGGAGCACTTCGAGGAACGACTTTCTTCTCCTCAGGAGAAGGTGTACGATGAGCCTGAATTCGAGCATCGCAGACCATCAGAGGAACAGTCCATCGAGTCCACCGAGTATCATATTCGTCAAGAGAGAAGCACCGCATTTGAAGAACCACATCCCACTGGAGAAGAAGCTGGAGATGAGGAGCCTGTAGCTGGCAAGCTGGCAGGTTTCGCAAAGACTGCAGGAAAGATTGCCGGAGGAGTTGTTCTCGCTCCTGCAGCATTGGTTGCTGCAGGTGCTGCTGCTGCTTATGACGCTCTCAAGAAGGACGATGAGCCCCAACACGAGAAGATTGAGTCAACTGATGTCACGGAGGCCTACGATGAATTCCGTCATGAAGAGCGCAGACCTTCCGAAGAGCAATTCGAACAACCTGAATCTGCTGAGAAGAGGCACGAGCCCATCACGGAAGCCCATGTCACCGAAGCCTACGATGAATTCCGTCATGAAGAGCGCAGACCTTCCGAAGAGCAATTCGAACGACCTGAATCTGCTGAGGAGAAGCATGAACCCATCACGGAAGCCCATGTCACCGAGGCCTACGATGAATTCCGTCATGAAGAGCGCAGACCTTCGGAAGGGCAATTCGAACGACCTGAATCTGCTGAGAAGAGGCACGAGCCCATCACGGAAGCCCATGTCACCGAAGCCTACGATGAATTCCGTCATGAAGAGCGCAGACCTTCCGAAGAGCAATTCGAACGACCTGAATCTGCTGAGGAGAAGCATGAACCCATCACGGAAGCCCATGTCACCGAGGCCTACGATGAATTCCGTCATGAAGAGCGCAGACCTTCGGAAGGTCAATTCGAACGACCTGAATCTGCTGAGAAGAAGCACGAACCCATCACGGAAGCCCATCTCACCGAGGCCTACGATGAATTCCGTCATGAGGAGCGCAGACCTTCCGAAGAGCAATTCGAAGGACCTGAATCTGCTGAGGAGAAGCACGAACCCATCACGGAAGCCCATGTCACCGAGGACTACGATGAATTCCGTCATGAAGAGCGCAGACCTTCGGAAGAGCAATTCGAACGACCTGAATCTGCTGAGGAGAAGCACGAACCCATCACGGAAGCCCATGTCATCGAGGACTACGATGAATTCCGTCATGAAGAGCGCAGACCTTCCGAAGAGCAATTCGAACGACCTGAATCTGCTGAGGAGAAGCACGAACCCATCACGGAAGCCCATGTCACCGAGGACTACGATGAATTCCGTCATGAAGAGCGCAGACCTTCCGAAGAGCAATTCGAACGACCTGAATCTGCTGAGGAGAAGCACGAACCCATCACGGAAGCCCATGTCACCGAGGACTACGATGAATTCCGTCATGAAGAGCGCAGACCTTCGGAAGAGCAATTCGAACGACCTGAATCTGCTGAGGAGAAGCATGAACCCATCACGGAAGCCCATGTCACCGAGGCCTACGATGAATTCCGTCATGAAGAGCGCAGACCTTCGGAAGGGCAATTCGAACGACCTGAATCTGCTGAGAAGAGGCACGAGCCCATCACGGAAGCCCATGTCACCGAAGCCTACGATGAATTCCGTCATGAAGAGCGCAGACCTTCCGAAGAGCAATTCGAACGACCTGAATCTGCTGAGGAGAAGCATGAACCCATCACGGAAGCCCATGTCACCGAGGCCTACGATGAATTCCGTCATGAAGAGCGCAGACCTTCGGAAGGGCAATTCGAACGACCTGAATCTGCTGAGAAGAAGCACGAACCCATCACGGAAGCCCATCTCACCGAGGCCTACGATGAATTCCGTCATGAGGAGCGCAGACCTTCCGAAGAGCAATTCGAAGGACCTGAATCTGCTGAGGAGAAGCACGAACCCATCACGGAAGCCCATGTCACCGAGGACTACGATGAATTCCGTCATGAAGAGCGCAGACCTTCGGAAGAGCAATTCGAACGACCTGAATCTGCTGAGGAGAAGCACGAACCCATCACGGAAGCCCATGTCATCGAGGACTACGATGAATTCCGTCATGAAGAGCGCAGACCTTCCGAAGAGCAATTCGAACGACCTGAATCTGCTGAGGAGAAGCACGAACCCATCACGGAAGCCCATGTCACCGAGGACTACGATGAATTCCGTCATGAAGAGCGCAGACCTTCCGAAGAGCAATTCGAACGACCTGAATCTGCTGAGGAGAAGCACGAACCCATCACGGAAGCCCATGTCACCGAGGACTACGATGAATTCCGTCATGAAGAGCGCAGACCTTCCGAAGAGCAATTCGAACGACCTGAGTCTGCTGAGGAGAAGCATGAACCTGAGCATGTCATCGAGTCTCACGAGGAGTTCCATCTCGAGGAGCGCCGTCTCTCCACTCCCAAGGATGTTGCTCATGAGGAGGAGCACTTCGAGGAGCGAAGACCTTCCGAGCACGAACCCGAGCATGTCATCGAGTCTCACGAGGAGTTCCATCTCGAGGAGCGCCGTCTCTCCACTCCCAAGGATGTTGCTCATGAGGAGGAGCACTTCGAGGAGCGAAGACCTTCCGAGCACGAACCCGAGCATGTCATCGAGTCTCACGAGGAGTTCCATCTCGAGGAGCGCCGTCTCTCCACTCCCAAGGATGTTGCTCATGAGGAGGAGCACTTCGAGGAGCGAAGACCTTCCGAGCACGAACCCGAGCATGTCATCGAGTCTCACGAGGAGTTCCATCTCGAGGAGCGCCGTCTCTCCACTCCCAAGGATGTTGCTCATGAGGAGGAGCACTTCGAGGAGCGAAGACCTTCCGAGCACGAACCCGAGCATGTCATCGATTCTCACGAGGAGTTCCATCTCGAGGAGCGCCGTCTCTCCACTCCCAAGGATGTTGCTCATGAGGAGGAGCACTTCGAGGAGCGAAGACCTTCCGAGCACGAACCCGAGCATGTCATCGATTCTCACGAGGAGTTCCATCTCGAGGAGCGCCGTCTCTCCACTCCCAAGGATGTTGCTCATGAGGAGGAGCACTTCGAGGAGCGAAGACCTTCCGAGCACGAACCCGAGCATGTCATCGATTCTCACGAGGAGTTCCATCTCGAGGAGCACCGTCTCTCCACTCCCAAGGATGTTGCTCATGAGGAGGAGCACTTCGAGGAGCGAAGACCTTCCGAGCACGAACCCGAGCATGTCATCGAGTCTCACGAGGAGTTCCATCTCGAGAAGCGCCGTCTCTCCACTCCCAAGGATGTTGCTCATGAGGAGGAGCACTTCGAGGAGCGAAGACCTTCCGAGCATGAACCTGAGCATGTCATCGAGTCTCACGAGGAGTTCCATCTCGAGGAGCGCCGTCTCTCCACTCCCAAGGATGTTGCTCATGAGGAGGAGCACTTCGAGAAACGACCTTCTTCTCCTCAGGAGAAGGTGTACGATGAGCCTGAATTCGAGCATCGCAGACCATCAGAGGAACAGTCCATCGAGTCGACCGAGTATCATATTCGTCAAGAGAGAAGCACCGCATTTGAAGAACCACATCCCACTGGAGAAGAAGCTGGAGATGAGGAGTCTGTAGCTGGCAAGCTGGCAGGTTTCGCAAAGACTGCAGGAAAGATTGCCGGAGGAGTTGTTCTCGCTCCTGCAGCATTGGTTGCTGCAGGTGCTGCTGCTGCTTATGACGCTCTCAAGAAGGACGATGAGCCCCAACAAGAGAAGATCGAGTCAACCGATGTCACGGAGGCCTACGAAGAATTCCGTCATGAAGAGCGCAGACCTTCCGAAGAGCAATTCGAACGACCTGAATCTGCTGAGAAGAAGCACGAGCCCATCACGGAAGCCCATGTCACCGAGGCCTACGAAGAATTCCGTCATGAAGAGCGCAGACCTTCGGAAGAGCAATTCGAACGGCCTGAATCTGCTGAGGAGAAGCATGAACCCATCACGGAAGCCCATGTCACCGAGGCCTACGATGAATTCCGTCATGAAGAGCGCAGACCTTCGGAAGAGCAATTCGAACGACCTGAATCTGCTGAGGAGAAGCATGAACCCATCACGGAAGCCCATGTCACCGAGGCCTACGATGAATTCCGTCATGAAGAGCGCAGACCTTCGGAAGAGCAATTAGAACGACCTGAATCTGCTGAGGAGAAGCATGAACCCATCACGGAAGCCCATGTCACCGAGGCCTACGATGAATTCCGTCATGAAGAGCACAGACCTTCCGAAGAGCAATTCGAACGACCTGAGTCTGCTGAGGAGAAGCATGAACCCATCACGGAAGCCCATGTCACCGAGGCCTGCGATGAATTCCGTCATGAAGAGCGCAGACCTTCCGAAGAGCAATTCGAACGACCTGAATCTGCTGAGGAGAAGCATGAACCCATCACGGAAGCCCATGTCACCGAGGCCTACGATGAATTCCGTCATGAAGAGCGCAGACCTTCCGAAGAGCAATTCGAACGACCTGAGTCTGCTGAGGAGAAGCATGAACCTGAGCATGTCATCGAGTCTCACGAGGAGTTCCATCACGAGGACTGCCGTCTCTCCACTCCCAAGGATGTTGCTCATGAGGAGGAGCTCTTCGAGGAGCGAAGACCTTCCGAAGAGCAATTCGAACGACCTGAGTCTGCTGAGGAGAAGCATGAACTTGAGCATGTCATCGAGTCTCACGAGGAGTTCCATCTCGAGGAGCGCCGTCTCTCCACTCCCAAGGATGTTGCTCATGAGGAGCACTTCGAGGAACGACTTTATTCTCCTCAGGAGAAGGTGTACGATGAGCTTGAATTCGAGCATCGCAGACCACCAGAGGAACAGTCAATCGAGTCCACCGAGTATCATATTCGTCAAGAGAGAAGCACCGCATTTGAAGAACCACATCCCACTGGAGAAGAAGCTGGAGATGAGGAGTCTGTAGCTGGCAAACTGGCAGGTTTCGCAAAGACTGCAGGAAAGATTGCCGGAGGAGTTGTTCTCGCTCCTGCAGCATTGGTTGCTGCAGGTGCTGCTGCTGCTTATGACGCTCTCAAGAAGGACGATGAGCCCCTACAAGAGAAGATTGAGTCAACCGATGTCACGGAGGCCTACGAAGAATTCCGTCACGAAGAGCGCAGACCTTCCGAAGAGCACTTCGAACGACCTGAATCTGCTGAGAAGAAGCATGAACCCATCACGGAAGCCCATGTCACCGAGGCCTACGATGAATTCCGTCATGAAGAGCGCAGACCTTCGGAAGAGCAATTCGAACGACCTGAATCTGCTGAGGAGAAGCATGAACCCATCACGGAAGCCCATGTCACCGAGGCCTACGAAGAATTCCGTCATGAAGAGCGCAGACCTTCGGAAGAGCAATTCGAACGGCCTGAATCTGCTGAGGAGAAGCATGAACCAATCACGGAAGCCCATGTCACCGAGGCCTACGATGAATTCCGTCATGAAGAGCGCAGACCTTCGGAAGAGCAATTCGAACGACCTGAATCTGCTGAGGAGAAGCATGAACCCATCACGGAAGCCCATGTCACCGAGGCCTACGATGAATTCCGTCATGAAGAGCGCAGACCTTCGGAAGAGCAATTCGAACGACCTGAATCTGCTGAGGAGAAGCATGAACCCATCACGGAAGCCCATGTCACCGAGGCCTGCGATGAATTCCGTCATGAAGAGCGCAGACCTTCGGAAGAGCAATTCGAACGGCCTGCATCTGCTGAGGAGAAGCATGAACCAATCACGGAAGCCCATGTCACCGAGGCCTACGATGAATTCCGTCATGAAGAGCGCAGACCTTCGGAAGAGCAATTCGAACGACCTGAATCTGCTGAGGAGAAGCATGAACCCATCACGGAAGCCCATGTCACCGAGGCCTGCGATGAATTCCGTCATGAAGAGCGCAGACCTTCGGAAGAGCAATTCGAACGACCTGAGTCTGCTGAGGAGAAGCATGAAATTGAGCATGTCATCGAGTCTCACGAGGAGTTCCATCTCGAGGAGCGCCGTCTCTCCACTCCCAATTATGTTGCTCATGAGGAGCACTTCGAGGAACGACTTTCTTCTCCTCAGGAGAAGGTGTACGATGAGCCTGAATTCGAGCATCGCAGACCACCAGAGGAACAGTCCATCGAGTCCACCGAGTATCATATTCGTCAAGAGAGAAGCACCGCATTTGAAGAACCACATCCCACTGGAGAAGAAGCTGGAGATGAGGAGTCTGTAGCTGGCAAGCTGGCAGGTTTCGCAAAGACTGCAGGAAAGATTGCCGGAGGAGTTGTTCTCGCTCCTGCAGCATTGGTTGCTGCAGGTGCTGCTGCTGCTTATGACGCTCTCAAGAAGGACGATGAGCCCCAACAAGAGAAGATCGAGTCAACCGATATCACGGAAGCCTACGAAAAATTCCGTCATGAAGAGCGCAGACCTTCGGAAGAGCAATTCGAACGACCTGAATCTGCTGAGGAGAAGCATGAACCAATCACGGAAGCCCATGTCACCGAGGCCTACGATGAATTCCGTCATGAAGAGCGCAGACCTTCGGAAGAGCAATTCGAACGACCTGAATCTGCTGAGGAGAAGCATGAACCCATCAAGGAAGCCCATGTCACCGAGGCCTACGATGAATTCCGTCATGAAGAGCGCAGACCTTCGGAAGAGCAATTCGAACGACCTGAATCTGATGAGGAGAAGCATGAACCCATCACGGAAGCCCATGTCACCGAGGCCTACGAAGAATTCCGTCATGAAGAGCGCAGACCTTCGGAAGAGCAATTCGAACGGCCTGAATCTGCTGAGGAGAAGCATGAACCAATCACGGAAGCCCATGTCACCGAGGCCTACGATGAATTCCGTCATGAAGAGCGCAGACCTTCGGAAGAGCAATTCGAACGACCTGAATCTGCTGAGGAGAAGCATGAACCCATCACGGAAGCCCATGTCACCGAGGCCTACGATGAATTCCGTCATGAAGAGCGCAGACCTTCCGAAGAGCAATTCGAACGACCTGAATCTGCTGAGGAGAAGCATGAACCCATCACGGAAGCCCATGTCACCGAGGCCTACGATGAATTCCGTCATGAAGAGCGCAGACCTTCCGAAGAGCAATTCGAACGACCTGAGTCTGCTGAGGAGAAGCATGAACCTGAGCATGTCATCGAGTCTCACGAGGAGTTCCATCACGAGGAGCACCGTCTCTCCACTCCCAAGGATGTTGCTCATGAGGAGGAGCTCTTCGAGGAGCGAAGACCTTCCAAAGAGCAATTCGAACGACCTGAGTCTGCTGAGGAGAAGCATGAACCCATCACGGAAGCCCATGTCACCGAGGCCTACGAAGAATTCCGTCATGAAGAGCGCAGACCTTCGGAAGAGCAATTCGAACGGCCTGAATCTGCTGAGGAGAAGCATGAACCCATCACGGAAGCCCATGTCACCGAGGCCTACGAAGAATTCCGTCATGAAGAGCGCAGACCTTCGGAAGAGCAATTCGAACGGCCTGAATCTGCTGAGGAGAAGCATGAACCAATCACGGAAGCCCATGTCACCGAGGCCTACGATGAATTCCGTCATGAAGAGCGCAGACCTTCGGAAGAGCAATTCGAACGACCTGAATCTGCTGAGGAGAAGCATGAACCCATCACGGAAGCCCATGTCACCGAGGCCTACGAAGAATTCCGTCATGGAGAGCGCAGACCTTCGGAAGAGCAATTCGAACGACCTGAATCTGCTGAGGAGAAGCATGAACCCATCACGGAAGCCCATGTCACCGAGGCCTACGATGAATTCCGTCATGAAGAGCGCAGACCTTCGGAAGAGCAATTCGAACGACCTGAATCTGCTGAGGAGAAGGATGAACCCATCACGGAAGCCCATGTCACCGAGGCCTACGAAGAATTCCGTCACGAAGAGCGCAGACCTTCCGAAGAGCACTTCGAACGACCTGAATCTCCTGAGGAGAAGCATGAACCCATCACGGAAGCCCATGTCACCGAGGCCTACGAAGAATTCCGTCACGAAGAGCGCAGACCTTCCGAAGAGCACTTCGAACGACCTGAATCTCCTGAGGAGAAGCATGAACCCATCACGGAAGCCCATGTCACCGAGGCCTACGATGAATTCCGTCATGAAGAGCGCAGACCTTCCGATGAGCAATTCGAACGACCTGAATCTCCTGAGGAGAAGCATGAACCCATCACGGAAGCCCATGTCACCGAGGCCTACGAAGAATTCCGTCATGGAGAGCGCAGACCTTCGGAAGAGCAATTCGAACGACCTGACTCTGCTGAGGAGGAGCATGAACCCATCACGGAAGCCCATGTCACCGAGGCCTACGAAGAATTCCGTCATGGAGAGCGCAGACCTTCGGAAGAGCAATTCGAACGACCTGAATCTGCTGAGGAGAAGCATGAACCCATCACGGAAGCCCATGTCACCGAGGCCTACGATGAATTCCGTCATGAAGAGCGCAGACCTTCCGATGAGCAATTCGAACGACCTGAATCTGCTGAGGAGAAGCATGAACCCATCACGGAAGCCCATGTCACCGAGGCCTACGATGAATTCCGTCATGAAGAGCGCAGACCTTCCGAAGAGCAATTCGAACGACCTGAGTCTGCTGAGGAGAAGCATGAACCTGAGCATGTCATCGAGTCTCACGAGGAGTTCCATCACGAGGAGCACCGTCTCTCCACTCCCAAGGATGTTGCTCATGAGGAGGAGCTCTTCGAGGAGCGAAGACCTTCGGAAGAGCAATTCGAACGACCTGAATCTGCTGAGGAGAAGCATGAACCCATCACGGGAGCCCATGTCACCGAAGCCTACGAAGAATTCCGTCATGAGGAGCGCAGACCTTCCGAAGAGCAATTCGAACGACCTGAATCTGCTGAGGAGAAGCATGAACCTGAGCATGTCATCGAGTCTCACGAGGAGTTCCATCTCGAGGAGCGCCGTCTCTCCACTCCCAAGGATGTTGCTCATGAGGAGGAGCACTTCGAGAAACGACCTTCTTCTCCTCAGGAGAAGGTGTACGATGAGCCTGAATTCGAGCATCGCAGACCATCAGAGGAACAGTCCATCGAGTCCACCGAGTATCGTATTCGTCAAGAGAGAAGCACCGCATTTGAAGAACCACATCCCACTGGAGAAGAAGCTGGAGATGAGGAGTCTGTAGCTGGCAAGCTGGCAGGTTTCGCAAAGACTGCAGGAAATATTGCCGGAGGAGTTGTTCTCGCTCCTGCAGCATTGGTTGCTGCAGGTGCTGCTGCTGCTTATGACGCTCTCAAGAAGGACGATGAGCCCCTACAAGAGAAGATTGAGTCAACCGATGTCACGGAGGCCTACGAAGAATTCCGTCACGAAGAGCGCAGACCTTCCGAAGAGCACTTCGAACGACCTGAATCTGCTGAGGAGAAGCATGAACCCATCACGGAAGCCCATGTCACCGAGGCCTACGATGAATTCCGTCATGAAGAGCGCAGACCTTCCGAAGAGCAATTCGAACGACCTGAATCTGCTGAGGAGAAGCATGAACCCATCACGGAAGCCCATGTCACCGAGGCCTACGATGAATTCCGTCATGAAGAGCGCAGACCTTCCGAAGAGCAATTCGAACGACCTGAATATGCTGAGGAGAAGTATGAACCTATCACGGAAGCCCATGTCACCGAGGCCTACGATGAATTCCGTCATGAAGAGCGCAGACCTTCCGAAGAGCAATTCGAACGACCTGAATCTGCTGAGGAGAAGCATGAACCCATCACGGAAGCCCATGTCACCGAGGCCTACGATGAATTCCGTCATGAAGAGCGCAGACCTTCCGATGAGCAATTCGAACGACCTGAATCTGCTGAGGAGAAGCATGAACCCATCACGGAAGCCCATGTCACCGAGGCCTACGATGAATTCCGTCATGAAGAGCGCAGACCTTCCGAAGAGCAATTCGAACGACCTGAGTCTGCTGAGGAGAAGCATGAACCTGAGCATGTCATCGAGTCTCACGAGGAGTTCCATCACGAGGAGCACCGTCTCTCCACTCCCAAGGATGTTGCTCATGAGGAGGAGCTCTTCGAGGAGCGAAGACCTTCGGAAGAGCAATTCGAACGACCTGAATCTGCTGAGGAGAAGCATGAACCCATCACGGGAGCCCATGTCACCGAAGCCTACGAAGAATTCCGTCATGAGGAGCGCAGACCTTCCGAAGAGCAATTCGAACGACCTGAATCTGCTGAGGAGAAGCATGAACCTGAGCATGTCATCGAGTCTCACGAGGAGTTCCATCTCGAGGAGCGCCGTCTCTCCACTCCCAAGGATGTTGCTCATGAGGAGGAGCACTTCGAGAAACGACCTTCTTCTCCTCAGGAGAAGGTGTACGATGAGCCTGAATTCGAGCATCGCAGACCATCAGAGGAACAGTCCATCGAGTCCACCGAGTATCGTATTCGTCAAGAGAGAAGCACCGCATTTGAAGAACCACATCCCACTGGAGAAGAAGCTGGAGATGAGGAGTC
>BTRK01000004.1:26523540-26578540 GCA_036245805.1 Pristionchus mayeri | reverse complement strand
AGATCGGAGAGGAATCCATTGGAGGGTCCATCGATTGAAGTGATGGGAGGGCCATTTGAGTAACACATCGAACACATTGATTCAACCTTCACTGAGAGACATTCATATGCATAGAGAATACTCATATCGACGAATTCGAGAAGAGAAGAGGAGATGGAATGACGGACCTGAGAATAGATTGGAAAGAGAAGAGGAAGGAGAGACTCACTGTTCCTTCGATTGTGATGAACGGAGAGGAAGCATGAACACTCTCCACCAGTTTGGCGTAGAATCGAATGACCAACCATTCTATTTCATCGCTCAAAATCAATTCTAACTGAGAGAATATTTCTGGCCGTGAACCTTACCCTTGTGGTCCGTAGATAGTGGAATTCATCTGACGGGTCTCCACAAAGTGACCATTCTTCCTTATCTCTGTTGAATTAACACACGGTTCTTTGAGTAGACGAGAAGAGAGGAGATCGAAGACTCGATTGAAGAGGATCTTGTCTCTCAAGGGTTGGAAGTGAAGGGAAGGACTCTCTCTCTCCACTACTCTCGAACTGTTTCGTTCCTCCTCTCATCAGTCCCCATGCACAGACAATTCTCCTCTGGCACATTGAGAGTAGAACAATTGCGGAACTCGGGAAGAATCTCATTGAGGAGAGAAGTGGTCTGAAGAGGAGAGGTGAGGTGGGGAGAATGGAGGGGGAAGGATCACTCGCCTCGCTTTGTTCCAAATCGTAGTCGATTCTAGGAATCTTCTCTTCATAAGATCCACTGGCGATTTGACGGAGAGTCTCACGTAAATCTCGAGTAGTGAACAATCTGAAGAAGGGAAAGAATGGGGAAGGGACAATTATTGAATGAATGCATTCTCTATTCATCAATCACAGACTCACTTGTCCATGTTGTATGAAAAGGCAGAGTAGTGAGGGTTGCGAGTCTTCCTAAATATCCATTATCATTCAATTCAATTATTTAGCGTCACTTACCTGAATGAGAGAGGGAACCAGGCTGCCATCATTGGACTCTTCCCCTCTACTTCCCCTGCCAATCCAACCCCTCAATGATACAACCATTTGATGAGGACTGTCTAGAGAGACACCTTTAGTTCCAGTGGGAGAAAGAATGAAGAGAGAAGTTCGTTCTGATGCCGGAGAAGAGAGGAATCGATGGAGAATCTCACTGAAGAAGATGATGAAGACTAGTGATGGGAGTGATTACCTGATATGGTCATCCATAGAGGAGAGGAGAGAAGGATCGGAGGGAGATCGAAGACGAGAGAAGGAGAAATGGCACGATGAAGAGAAAGAAGAGGAGAAATCAACGAGTGGAGAAAGAACTGAACCGAATCGAGACTGCAAAGAGACGGATAGACTATTTCGAGATCCCAAATGAGATCTGACCTTTCCATTCGAGAGACAGTGTTCATTCTGTTGATTTTGTTTGTTGAAGATATGGAAAGGACGAATGGAGACATTGGGATGAGAAGAGGAAGAGAAAAGAGAGGAGAAGTCCTTCCCAGATTGGGGCTCCTCGTTAAGGAAGGAGAGACATCCACGACCTAGATGATGAAGTGAGAGGATGCGAGAGGGAAGGAATGACCTACCACTCATTATGTCAAGTAGACTCTCCCTCTCCTCACCATTCAACAGATAATCGATGTTCACTTCAGGAGATGTGAAATACTGACAAAATTAATCTTCTAAATCTAGGTATGAATCATTGAGTGTTACTTGGGAGTATCTACTGGGGACGAAGAAGTCGTTCTGAGTCATCACTTTCAATGAACGAGGGAATTGACGAGCGAATTGAGAACGAGAGATCGAATCGAGAAGGAGAATCGAAAGAGAAGGAGAAGACTGAAGAAGGAAGAATGTAAGGGAAGGGGGATTCCTGAGGGGAGACGTGACCATACCTCAGAACTCCTCTTCATGCCATTCCCCATCGGATCTTCATGAGATAGGCGAGAGTTCTCAAAAGGAATACTCAGGATTGAGATGATTGTCTGATGACTCACCTCGAGAGTGACCTTTAAATTGACGAAAGCTTCTTCGTAGATGAGATCTCCACTCGAATTGGTGCATCTCACTACGAATTCCTCGTCCCGCACTACACTTCGAGTGTTCAATTCAATCTAGAAAGAGAATCGGAGTCTCGATATTCCCCTATCCAGTCGAATCTAAGTGATGCAATAGTTACACTCTCGCATCCACTCTCGATCCTTTCCCTTTTCAAATCATGTTCTCTTTTCCTTTTGCTTATTGGTCCAATCACTCTTTTTCTCTTTTCTCATTCATTCCTCACAATCTTCGCTCTGGGCAAAAGAGAGACTGTTGGGTAGTCCATTCGATGGCCTCTCTTAGACCGGAATGGAAAGTAACAGACATGAAATAACTGACATCGATGGCTGGATGGAGAAGGAAGCCATTGGAGGGATGAGAAGAAAGGACTGAATATGTGCATCTGAAAGTGGGAGGGAAGAGGGGGGGGAGGGGGGGGGGGGGTCTCACTTGGAAGAGGAGTAATCTCGGAGTGGAGAAAGGGGGGCAGCAAGGGTGAGGATGCCAGCATGAAGAGAAGCGAAGGAAGGATGGAGGGAGGGACACTCGATCTCACTGCAATCCCCATTCGAAAGAAGAAGACTACGGAAGGAAACCGAGCGAATGAAGTATTGAGTGGAGGGAAGAAGGGAGAGAACTTGGGGAATTTACAAGTGACCTCGGACTGTCGATCTGAATATCTCATTGGCAACTGAGATTTCAATTCGTTACTACTATGATAATTCTTATGGTGGTTGAGAATGGGCAATAAATGCCTGACATAGTGTGGAATAGGGGAAGTCAGTGGATGGTTTCCCTGCTGAGAAAGTCAACTGCCAAGTGAGGAGAGCAGAAGAGATGAAGATGACACTGATTATGAGGAGAACCTGCAAGGCAAAGGGAGACTTACATTCAAACAAAGTGTCGTGGGTAGACACGTTTTGGAATTACGGGAAAAGTGATATGTGGATGTGGATTTCAGAATGTCTCACTCTGGATAGAGGAATGGAGGTCGGGAGTGGCTTGTCCATTGATTGATCCAATCCCCAGTTAAGAGCTGGATAAAACGAAGGAAGGAATGGGAGGAGCTAGCTGCCCTCCCCCCATTCATCCCGACTCTCTCTCTCTTCTTTTCCAATGGCTCTACCTGATCAATCAATCCCACTATCCTGTATACACTTGCATATTTTGTCCATTCAACTTATCAAAAATAGAAAGATCGTTGTAAATTTATCTGTACATAGTAATACAAAATCCGATTACTTAGCAATTAATAGCAAGAAAAAAAGTATAATGCAAAATTGTCACATGCGTTTTTTTCATGAAATGGCATGTCGGAGCTGAAAGCGAAAAATCTCCATTTTTACAGACTATTCAACGTGGAAAAAAATACAAATACGATGTACAGATGAGTGAGTACACTGAGATACCAGTGTACTATATCATACAGTCGGAGATATCGAGATACTCTAATCCCAAACTCAACAGAAGGTCCGAAATCGAACAAAAAGTGACCAGAAGGCAAAACTCGAATCCTTAATCCATATCGTCGTTCACAATCGATTCCAGGGTAAATCATTCACAGCTGGATGCTTCTCGTGTAATCGTATTCAATAGTCGGAATGATCGCCTAAAGCACATGATATAGCAAATTATTACATATGGACAAGTAAGATATTTATGAAATGTATCTTAATCACATGTATCTCTTACCTGCACAAACTTGAGGAAGATGAGTAGATACTGTTCGACGGTGAGTTCCTTCCCATTCTCCGCCAACTGGTCCATCAGTCGTTTCATCGTCTGCAATGGGGTCTCTCTCTCCCTCTCCCTCTCTCCTCTCTCTCTACTCCTCGTACCTCTGCATGTCTGCATGGATGGACACTGGCGATGGGAGGAACATCCAGATGGGGATGAGTCTCCATTGTGATCGTCTTATTCGCGTGATCGGCAGAGAAGTCCTGAGAGGAGAGACCATGAACCAGAGGGGAAGACAGATACAAATCAGCCATTGGTTACTAATCCGTCAATTTACCTCATTCATCTGGTCGACGGTGAGGGGAAGACGACGCTCGTTGTATCCAGTCAGCCACAGACGAGGAACCTACAACCACATAGGAACTATTCCTGAGCAAGCAGTCCACTACTCCGTATTCCATTCAAGTCCCTCCATTCAGAATAGACACGACTCACTTGGTAGTATTTGTCGTACGTGATGTGGAGATCGTACGTTCGCGGTTTCTCTACCTGCATAGTCAACCATAATTGTGATCAATCTATGAATTACTCCTTCCATTCCCGTACATTGTGTTTCTCTCTTATTTAAACACACAACAAATATTTTAAGAAGGAACTAATGTATAATTTCAGTCCTAGTATATATTGTCTGGTTTTCCCCCATAATACTTATTTCATAAAATAATTCGTCTTGCACTCTGGAACTTGGAAGGTGGGCAGATTAATAAATGACTGACTTCGCTTTTCTCCATCGTCTTCTCAGTCTTCACTACGAATCTCCCAGGGTCGTCATCTTCGAGAGCTCCAGAATCGACGAGATCATCTAGGTCCAGTGCTTCTTCCTGTGATGGACTGGATGAAAGGGATGGAGAAGGTAAGTGTACCTCTGCCTCGTCTTCCTTCCCCCTTCCCTCCTCCATCTCCTTCACTTCCTCGAGTGTCTTTACTGGCACTGCACTCGCAAAGTGATGCGTGTCTACCTGTAGATACTCACCCTTGCAACAAGTATCTCACTTATCAACATCGTCCATCACTCCTTCGTTTACATTATCTTCACCATATTCTATTACTAACTGATCATGGAGGCATCAAAATTCCGCAACCTATATTTCAGCAGCTTTAAACATTCGGCAATTAAGCTACTACTAATAGTTATTGATCCCAGATGGAATTAGAATTACATAGAAAGTTATAAATTTGATCATCTATGCATTCCGGATACGTGCGTTCTTGACACGTGAGATTGTGCAATGGAAAGCTCTTCAAATCTGTACTCTAATGAACCCCAGCAAGTCTGAGAAGAAATTAATCGACATATATTAATTCCAGTGCGACTTTGCAGAAATTTAATGCCTCGTGCTTATATGTTCTGATCAATCAATAACGAGTAATGTAGAAGAAATGAAGAAGCGTTATTGTGCGATTATTATTACTGATAAACTTTTGCGCAATAAAAAAAGAGGCTAAAAATTAAAATTAACATTCAATCCATTAAATAGATAAAGAAATAACGTACCCATCCACTGTCCTCATCACCAGCGAATCCGTCTTCTGCACCAACTTCATTACCCGAAAGCACCTTCTCCTGAAGAACGACGTTATCGAATCTACCCTCATGGAATTTCATGCGAAGATCAGATTAGATCATTTGCCATCAAAAAGAGCACCTTTAAAGGGGAAAAACTGAAACAAGTAGATCATTATCAGTATAAGTTTGCAGTAATGTGTAGAACAGCAGAATGTAGCACATGATATACCTGCGTGGGATCGTACTCCATCTGGAGACATCTCTTGTGGCAGGGCACGTTACGAGTGATCAGGAACTGCTTATCTTCGGGTAGATAACTGCGGACTCTCAAATATGGAAATAAAACCAGGAGGGAGAGTGAGGTCATTTCCATCCACGTGGCATAATGTAACCTTGTGGAACGTACAGCTTGGGGTCAGCTTTAGCCCACGACCAAGTGGGGCAATGGTGAACGAGATGATCACCAGCTGCGACGAATTCTAGAAGGAGAGAGAGTATATTGGAGATTCCCTTGGATCGAAATGACTAACCAGCTGGAGTTAGTACTCCTGTCTCGCGGAACTTGCTCTCCTTCAACACGGGAGTCAACATCTCACCCACGCTCAGCGCAGTGCTCTTCATATTGTTGATCAGTTGATCCATCTACAAAACAAATAATAAGCTGACAACGCAATCAATACAATCGCTGACGAATAGGTTTTACTTAATGAGGAAAAGAGCTATTGTCTACTAATTTCTAAGCAGAATGTTGCATGAACATATACAGCCAATGATCTTCCCTTTAGTATTTGAAGGGGGTGAAAAAGGACTTCAAAAGATGCTCGAACCCTGCGGACTTAATCAATAGAAAATAAATAGAAAAACAAAAAAATCATGCTTCGATAGAAGCACACCACTGATGCACCTCAAAGGGGCCACATAACATTTTCCGGCTTAGCCAGAAAAAAAATAATTTCACAATTAATCGATTTTTTCGTCTCACTTCGCTAATTTATATTGTCTTCGTTCCTGTTCGAATCCACACACATTAACATGTAGTATCTAATCAGTGCAGAGAAAATCCATTTCCGTCTACATCTCATTTTTTGTATCCTTATATCCGTTGTCAAGCGACTAATTCTCGTGCTACAGCAATGATTATACGAACTTCTGCTCGGCTCATTAGCACTTCCGTGCCAAGTTCGTCACGTTACGACGCGAAGGTTTTCAGAGAACCTATCACGGATAAAAAAGAGGTAACACAATTGGTAGCTTCTCCGTTTCATGCATACGTATGTATAAACTAAATTATAGGTATTTTGACAATATTAAAAATATCCAATTTTGATTTTTAGCTGAAGAAACCTCTGAGTGCGGACGACGAGCGTAACTTCCTCTTCATAAAGGCCCTCAAGACGGACCAGACTCCCACTTTCTACAGGAATCATGTGGTGGACAAGCTCGTTCGTGTCTGCATGACAGAAGGGAGAAAGGTTAGTACGACCATTGCAGGCATCACTATTGTTTAGCGTACTACGAGCTGATACTTTGAGGAAATGTCTCGCAAGAATATCTTGGGTGCATTGGAAATCATTAAGAGGAAGCAATACCAGACGTGGCTGAAGGCGCCCGAGGATGAGAAGGTCACTCTTTCTTCTGGGCATATGCTGTTGAGATTAAGAACACATATTAGTGCTTCGTATTATAGGACGAACTTATTCGTCGCGTTAAGAAACGTTGTTTAGGTTCATATGAACAAACAGAGACCTTTTTTCAGTCCAAAATCGAACTAAGTGCTTTCAAAATCGCAGAAGAGGGGATCCGTAACTGCAAACCACTGATGAAGCTGCAAGGAGTCACCAGAGGTTGGCCAGTTTAATTGAATAATTTATTGAAATGCGTAATTTTACCTTCTTCACGGAATTATAATGAATTCTATTTATCCATATTTTGATCTGATCCGTACAATCATTTCAACAGCTGGAAAAAACTCGTTAAGTTAATAAAATATCGTAATTATTCTTTGACTATTTTGTGCAGGAGGAACGACGTACCAGGTTCCCTTCCCGATCGAAGACGAAGAGGCCGAATTCAGAGCGATGAAGATGATGAGAGACATCTGCAGACAGAAGGCCAAGGTCAGTATATGAGCCCGTTTGCGTAAGAATAGGACAAATCTGGGTAGATTTTGCACAGGTTAAAAAAATATCGAATCGCTGCAATTTTGCTATTTGGGGTTATATGACGCCGTATTCGTAAGACTTAGACAATTTACGGAGGATCTGGAACACCAATTTTTCAATAATGTGGAATCCGGGGTACTTTTTCATGCTGATGACGATGGTCGACTTCATTTTGCATGACTGACCCTTAATGAAGCACTATTTCACCCTTTAAAATCGCGAATTTTTTGGTTTATTTGATTGATCGCGAGTAGAAGTGGCTTCAAAAATGTGAAAATTGTTTTTCCGGAGTCGTTTTTCATTCTATACACGATAGTATGGTCTAAAGCATCGCTTGAAAATTCCTTCATTGGTTTACGGATAATATTCATCGCTAAAACTCAAAAGTAGAAGCCGCCATTTGGTGAGCACGTAGTTTTCCTAATAAGTAGGCTGTATTCCGATTTTTGGACAATTTGAAGTAAAGGGTTTTTAGCAGAGATGAAATACATGTGCTGGAACGACTTTCCAGTTCATGGCCTAGTAGTCTAAGGCGCTTGCATCTATGTGACATGGTATGATTCGCCGGCGGTGGTTCGAATCCCACCAGGTGCAATTCCTTTTGCAACATTTGCCCAATTTTGAAAAGTTAACCAGACGTTCCTCTAAGCTTAGCAAACGTGTTTATATACGGTAGGATTCGAACCAGACCTCACGTTTCCTACCATGTTCCATAAATGAAAGCGCCTCATACCACTCGGCCATGAATCCGGCGGTACCCTTTTCATCTCTGGTTTTTAGTTATGCCCCTTTTAATTTTACTATTTCAAAAACTCCTAATGTTGCTCTTATTAGTCAACGACCAAGAGAGCGCACTTGCCCTGCCACCTCAACATACTCGATGGCGCAATTGGTTGTGCATCTTACTCTCATGCAGTCGCTGGTTCAATCCCCAACGGAGAACAACTTTTGCATTGGTTTCTGGGCTTAATTTTCAAGTTTTTTTTTAAATTTTTGAGGAAAAATAATGAATGGTAGAGAATTAAAGATACTATTGGATAAACAAAGAAAAATGGCAAAATTTTGCACAAACGGGGATTGAACCAGCGACTCGCTGCATGAGAGTTCGATGCACAACCAATTGTGCCATCGAGTATGTTGAGGTGGCAGAGCAAGTGCGTTCTCTTGGTCGTTGACTAATAAGGGCGACATGAGGAGTTTTTGAAATCGTAAAATTGAAAGGGGCATAACTAAAAACCCTTTACTTCAAATTGTCCAAAAATCGGAAAACAGCCTACTTACTAGGAAAACTACGTGCACACCAAATGGCGGCTTCTACTTTTGAGCTTTAGCGATGAATATTATCCGTAAACCAATGAAGGAATTTTCAAACGATGCTTTTGACCATACCATCGTGTAGAGCATGAAAAAACTCCCCGTGAAAACAATTTTCAGATTTTTAAAGCTACTTCTACTCTCGTTCAATCAAATAAATCAAAAATTTGGCTATTTCAAAGGGTGAAATAGTGCTTCATTGAGGGTCAATTGTGAAAAATGAAGTCGGCCATCGTCATCAGCATGAAAAAGTACCCCGGATTTCACATTATTGAAAAATTGGTGTTCCAATGTTTGTTCGATTCTTAGGAGTACGGCGTCATATCACGCCTCTCACGTAAGGATCGAACTGAATGCCGGATTAGGTGAAATTTCCTAAATCGGGTTTTCTTCCGTTTTGAACTTCTATGGCATTCCTAAACATACTACCAACTTCTCATTTGCATGCGATCATTCTGAAGGCCCTGGTACCGGGTCGTTGGTTCTGGTTCCCACCTTTAACCTTGATTATATTCGTTCCCCTTCACTTTGAGCAAAAATCGTCCTCTGAGAGACCCCCACTAACTTTTTGAGCTCTATCGATGTATACAAACTAGAACTCATGAAAATTACTTTGAACAATGTTATATTCAGGGCAACTTTTCTAAAAATCATAGGCAAAGACGCAAACGAAATTCAAGGAGCAGAAAGTAGAAGTCGAGGGCTTTAAAATGAATGGTTTGCGGTATTCAGAGCATCGCCTTCAGGCAAGTTATATGACGCCGGTTACGTAAGGATCAAACAAGGTATGGGACATCGAATTTACGAAAACTTGTGAACAGGGGTTATTGAGGGTGCTTATCATGATTGTCAACTTCATTTTGCGCCAACTCGATCGGTTGAGCCAGGCTGCATGTAGGCTGCATACACCGCTCTATCCATAACTCGTTAACCGATTGACGAAAATGCATGAAATTTGGACTGTGTTGAAATAAGCCGGTAAGAAGAATTTTGAAATTTTAATTATCATTTTTTCATAATATGCTAATTAAGTAAAAATTAGGATCTCGAACATAAGGTTCGGGCCAAAGGCGAGAGTGACACAGTAAGATGCGCCTTGTTCACACGATAATTTTTCGTATGCTATGTATGGAATTATAAGTAGGCACTTTTTTGCTATACCTACTTTTGTAGCGCCACTACGTTCCGCACCGCACGAAATATATGATGGGCCAATAATGCTCAATTCATTCGTTGCTCTCTGCGCAAATTGCGCGGCGCAGAACATAGAGTGGCGCTACAAAAGTAGGTGTAGCAAAAAAGTGCCTACTTATAATTCCATACTTAGCATAAGAAAAATGATCGTGTGATCAAGGCGCATCTTACGGTACCACTCTCTCTTTTGGCCCGAACCTTATATTCGAGATTAAAATTGTTACTTAATAAGCATATCATGAAAAAATGCTAATTCAATTTTAAAATTATTCTTACCGGCTTATTTGAACTCAGTCCAAATTTCATGCATTTTCGTCAGCCGGTTAACGAGTTATGGATAGAGCGGTATATGCAGCCTACATGCAGCTTGGCTCAACCGGTCGAGTTGGCGCAAAATGAAGTTGACCATCATGATCAGCACCCTCAATAACCCCTGTTCACAAGTTTTCGAAAATTCGATGTGCCAGGACCCTCACAGCGATGTTCGATTCTTAGGCAACCAGCGTCATATAGCTTTGAAGTTTCGAGTTTATTTGAAGTCATTTCATTAGAGGAAGACCGCGCGCTTTTCACAGCGAAGCGGGGAATGAGAGGAGGGTCGACCATCGATATTTAATTTAAAATATGTTTCAAATTTGTTACGAATAAAGCTTGTCATAGTTCAGTTAAAACATGACAGAAACATATTTGAAATTAACAATCGATGGTCGACCGCCCACTCATTCTTCACTTTATTGTGAAAAACTCGCGGTCCGCCTATAATGAAATGACTTCAATTCAACTCGAAACTTCAAAGCTATATAACTTGCCTGAAGGCGATGCTCTGAAAAATGCAAAGCATTCATTTTAAAGCCCTCGACTTCTACTTTCCACTCCTTGAATTTCGTTTGCGTCTTTGCCTATGATTTTTAGAAAAGTTGCCCTGAATATAACATTGTTCAAAGTAATTTTCATGAGTTCTAGTTTGTATACATCGATAGAGCTCAAAAAGTTAGTGGGGGTCTCTCAGAGGACGATTTTTGCTCAAAGTGAAGGGGAACGAATATATTCAAGGTTAAAGGTGGGAACCAGAACCAACGACCCGGTACCAGGGCCTTCAGAATGATCGTATGCCAAACGAGTTTCTCAGGATCTCTCTGATCGAGATAAACCCACTCATCAGTGAAAAAACATCATGCACGCTTTTTCGGCCTAATCCGAAAAATGTTCAATTCAGTTCGATTCTTAGGTGAGAGGCGTGATATGGCCTGCTGATCACGATAGGCATATTCATTTTGGTCGTTGAATCCAGACGCCGTGACGTCGAAATGTATCAATTTCGCATATCTGAATTCCGGATACCGCTAAAATTACTCGTCCCTTGATCTACCCGCGTCTCTGTGTCTCGTGACCCTTCCTCCCCCTTCCTCTCGCTGACTGCACTCTCTCCTCTTCCCCTTGTCTCTCGCACACTATCTGATGGGATCACTGACTTTGCACACAACACAGCTCACTATTTTGCACCTTAAACCTTACCGCGATATGTTTTCCCATATTTAAAAACAGATTTGGATTCCTCTCGTCAAGCCGGTCAGAATGGTTCTGGTCTCCCCGAATACTTTGCACGTTCAAAAAAGTTGCATTTTACTAATTAGTGTAAATTTTCATGAAAAAATAATTGGACATGCGTGATTATCTTCCAATTCTGCACCGGAATATATTTTGGCTTAATTTTAGCGGTATACGGAATTCAGATATGCGAAATTGGTACATTTCGACGTCACGGCGTCTGGGATCAACGACTAATTTCTGAGCAAAATGACTATGCCTGTCGTCTTCAGCTATTCAGATTACTCCAAATCACAAAGTTGCAGAGATTTTGACTTTTTTAGTCCATGCCAACAATTGTCCGATTCTTACGAAAACGGGCTCATATAAGGGTGGGGGGGGGGGGGCACTCGAGAATTCACGAACTAGATTGTGCATGTTACCATGATCCAACTTCCGTTCAATTGTTACGCCAGCATTTAAAAATAATTAAAAATCAATGAATAAAATATTTAAGCAGCTATTGCGACTGCTATTGGTTATTAGCATCCAATACTATCGTGCTAGGCTGCTTAAAGTTACCCAACAACCTTAAAAATATTTGATTTTGCGCGCGTGCCTGATCACGCCCGTTCTTTTTTTCATGCTGATCAGACATGAGCGGATAATTAAATAATTGCACGGGTGTAGAGTAACTTTTAATAATTTTTTATTGATTTGACGAATTTTTTAAAGTTGGCATAAAAGGGAGTTCAATCCTTGCAACATGCACAAACTAGTTCGAGGCTGCAAACGATTCCACAATTATCACATGATATCCATCAACATAGATCGAATAGTCATGCTGCGCAAAAAAATTAAAAATTTAAAGAATTTCATATTTGAGAAAAACGTGCCGCTTTCTGAAGATTCTGATTTTTCTTGCCGCCCTCTATCCAACGTTGTATCACTTTTTATCGTTTGCTAATCGCCGGGTAAAATAAACGTACCCGCGAATCATAACGTGAAAATCGGATTTTGAGAATGCGGCACGTTTTTCTCAGCAGCGGCACGTTTTCCCAGAACGGGGCCACGTTTGTATTTATTCAATTTACGAGGCTGATAATATGATGAAGAATGTTCAATGTATTTGCTAATGGAGGGTACGATTTTGACATGTCGATATCTACATGCTTTTCGATCTATGTCCATCAAGTTTAGAAATGTTCCACGAGAAACGATTCCAAAGAAGCAATGGAAATTTATATTATTTTCGATTTTTTCTTCTGTTTGCAGTGGTTCGACTTAAAATATGAATGTGGCTCATGTGTGAATGTGAATAGCGTGAATGATAACTTATGGATGTTGAGCACGGCGAGACGTTCTTCAAGGATGCCATGGCAGCTGAATTGATGCTCGCCTCTCAGAATGAAGGGGCGACCATCCAGGCGAAGCAGGAATTGCATAAGACGTGCGAGGCAAATAGAGCCTACGCCCATTATAGAGGATAGGCCTGTCGAAATTGAGAACCTTTTTGCTTCTATTGAATAGTACCTTTTTATCTGTTTTTGTTGTTGATGAATAAATGTTTTTGATATGCCGTAGAGTGTTTAATAAGTGGTTTACTTCCATTCCATTACCTGTGAAATGTAAACAGATGTTTTTAAATATATTGCAGCCTGCTTCAGAATGTCCGCTAATGCTTCCCAAATGATCGAGTTCGAGAAGCAGTACTCAAACCTAACTGCTGAGGTGGGAATTTTTTTTAAAATTTGCCGAATATGGTCGAATTCCTGATCCTATGTTCCGCGTGCACCATACATGAGAGTGTGGAAGTGGAAGACCACGAAATCAGGCATTTTCAACCTGATCCGTTCTGGCTGTCCATAAGGGCAATTATTGATTTTTTGCATTTTTGTATGTTCTCATTGGTATCTATAAAAAGTTTGAATATAATTGGTTACAACGATTGGCAAGTACAAATTCTTTCAACTAGTAAGCAACAGTTGAACGAAATTCATCTATTGCAAAGCGCTGAAAGAACCCGATATTTGTAAAATTTTACCAATATCAGATACTTTCAGCGCTTTGCAACAGATAAATTTCGTTCAACTGTTGCTTACGAGTTGAAAGAATTTGTACTTGCCAATCGTTGTAACCAACCCCCCTTATATATAAGAGTGACTATCTGAGAGAACTGACCAGAGGCCGTACAGCGAAAAATAAAGTTCTGATTTTAAAGTTACCGGACGAGGACGAAACCCTGATCTGTCCCTGATCTGGTCGCGTGTACGAGAGAGTATGCAAAAGTGAGAGAGCGCTGGATTACGCTGATCATTTCCTCATTTCGTGTGTCGCGCTGAACCTGGGTGGTCGGTTTTTGTATTTTTTGAACGGCTCATCCAAACTTCATAAATGTATAGTAATTCTGAAAGATCTCGACGAGATAAGCATTTTTACTGTTGGAAGCGAAAAGCTAGCTCATCAGTTGAAAAAGTTAGGGTAATTTGAATAATAAAAATTTCTGCCTTGAAATTGTGTTTCAATGTGTGTCATTTTAATCACCATTATTAGATTCCTCATGAAAAGTTACTCTAGGAACTAACTTTCCATGAAAAAATTCGTGTCTCAAAGGGGTCTCCTGAATCACAGAAGAGGAAAGGTAGTGATTTTTTTGCAAATATGTCTATTTTTAAGACGATCCACTGTGAACTCCGATTAAGTCTAGTCAGTTTATAGCATCACTTTGATAGGGCAAACATATAACGTACAAAAAACGGACATTATCTCAATTCGAAAAAATCGATTTTTATCATCTCGATTTTTCTCATGTTTAGGCACATGATACTTTTCCTTAACGATCCAAATTCCCAATTTTCTGGGAAAATCTAGTAGAACGGACCAACATATGTCAAAAAAGTTTGAGCTTAGGGTCCACACCAATCCGGAAAGTAAGTATATTTTTTCTTGAAAATGCAATATCGCGCTGGTAAAAATATGTTTCACATGATAATATCGAAGATACGAGGGATATCGGATAATTTTGTACATTATTCAACTTCACCAACTTAGGCCAAGCATTATGCACTTACAAAATGGAGCATATAAGGGGGGCGCGTTCCCCGTTTTGGCAAGTATGAATCGGTTTTAAAAAAAGAGAAGGTTTCAACTAGTTTAATGTTTGTTGTCAATGGTTTAACTCGGTTCATCCATTGCATTTACTGTTACAAATGCAATGGATGAACCGAGTTAAACCATTGACAACAAAAATTAAACTAGTTGAAACCTTCTCTTTTTTTAAACCGATTCATACTTGCCAAAACGGGGAACGCACCCCCCTTATATATTCAATCTAATAAAAATGACTTTTTGGACACCTGAAAATTAATTTTTTTTTCAAAAACTGCTCATTTACCGCTGTAATGCATAACGCTTGAGGAATTTTGTTGGGAAAGGTGTATGCAAGTAAAATCTAATCGATTCTCACAAAATGACGCTAAAATTTTGTTTTCGTTCTTTTCTGACACTCACAATTTTGCATTTTCAAGCAAAAATATACCTACCTTCCGGATTGGTGGGGACCCTAAGCTCAAACTTTTTTGACATATGTTGGTCCGTTCTACTAGATTTTCCCAGAAAATTGGGAATTTGGATCGTTAAGGAAAAGTAGCTTGTGCCTAAACATGAGAAAAATCGAGATGATAAAAATCGATTTTTTCGATTTGAGATAATGTCCGTTTTTTGTACGTTATATGTTTGCCCTATCAAAGTGAAGCTATAAACTGACTAGACTTAATCGGAGTTCACAGTGGATCGTCTTAAAAATAGACATATTTGCAAAAAACCATTCCTACCATTCCTACTCCCGCTGATCGTACATTTCGTGATTTCATTATATCTGCAAATCTCTCTCATCTTCACATGTTTCCAACGCGCGGCGTTAGATGTATCGATTGGGTCTTAGGTAACGATCCCACCGTAGTATCGGCCATTTCCGCTATTCCTCCCTTCCCTTCATGCGACCATTCTGGTATTTCATTCTCCCTCTCGTCTCCTCAATCCCCACCTCAACCTCCCTTAATTCGAGACTTCTCTCGTGTCGATTATCCAGCTCTGTCCAACCACCTTCTATCTATTGACTGGTTATCCTTATTTCGTGACTGTCCTGATATCGATTCCGTGTATAACCATTTCTCTTCTACAATTCATTCAGCTATTGACCTCTTTGTCCCCTACCGTACTCCTCGACCTCCCTCTCTTTCATATCCAAGCCACGTTACTCGCTTAATTAAGCATCGTGATCAATTATTCGCTAAGATTCATATCCGGCTGCTAGAACTCTTTTTGACCATTGTAGTAAGAAATTACTTTTCGAGATTGACAAATGGACTCGTTACTCTACCCGTAAGAAATTAGCTCGTTCTAAAGATTTGTATCGCCATATTTATTCTCTCACAAAACCTAAGCTATCTATACCTGAACTAGTTTCATCTGATAATGAACCAGTATATTATAGTTCTTCTAAGTCTAATTTACTTGCTTCTGAATTCGCTTCTCATTTCACCTTAGATGATGGTCTTCTCCCCCTCTCTCTTCCTTACCCATCTCTCCCTCACTCTCTCTTTTCACCCTTTTCCCTCATGCAGTTTACAAAGCATTACGCAAATTGTCCCCATCTTGCTCTACAGGCTATGATGGCATTCCTCAGATTATTTTCTCTAAGTGTGCATATGCTCTATCTACCCCCTTAGCTGATATTTACAACCTCAGTCTCATTTCTGGGACTGTCCCATCAGCTTGGAAACATTCCCTTATTACTCCCATTCCTAAGCCGGGCAAAGATAGCAACCTTCCCTCCTCTTATAGACCCATCTCTATCATTTCTCCTGCTGCTAAGACCATGGAACGTCTCATCAAAGACCACCTCAATAGTCACCTCTCTCGCTTCAATATCCTCCCTTCCAACCAGCACGGTTTCCGTTCTGGTGCTAGTGTTATTACAAATTTATTGACTTGTCAAAATGATTGGACTACTTCTCACTCTAAAAAGCTTACAACTGATGTAGTGTACATTGATTTCACTCGCGCTTTCGATGTTGTTCCGTACCCTAAATTAATTGCTCGATTATCTCACTACGGTATCCATGGTAATCTACTATCATGGATCGACTCCTTTCTATCCAACCGCACTTTCTCCGTTCGTTTGCCCTCCGTGACTAGCGACCCCTTCCCCATCCTCTCAGGAGTACCACAAGGCAGTGTCCTAGGACCTATTCTCTTCTCCATCTATCTAGCTGATCTTTCTCGTCTCCTATCCAAGTTTCACAACGTATCCGTCCAATGTTATGCTGATGATGTCAAATTGTATATCTCCTACAATAAGTCGACCAAATCTGCTATTACTTCTGAATTTCAATCTGCCCTTGATTGCCTCTTTGAATGGACCCAACTCAACCAATTGTCTCTGTCTGCTTCTAAATGCTCTCATCTTCGTATAGGCTCCAAACAATCCTCCCCTCGCTACAATATTAATTCCATTCAGCTACCCCTCGAGAATAACGTCCGTGATCTAGGTGTTCAAGTCCGCTCTGACCTCAAGAATTCTTGCTCTATTAGAAACCGTGCTCAGAAAGCCACCTCTAAGTTATTCCTGCTTCTCAAAGCCCTCCCATTCAACTGCCCCACCATCCTTCTTCGTAGTTACAAAGCGTATGTCCTTCCCCTCCTTGACTTTGCTTCTCCTTTTTGGAATCCTCATTACTTATCTGACATTGAAACTCTTGAGAAAGTTCAACATATTTTCACCCGTCAAGTCTTTTATCGTTGCTTCCCCTCTCCTTCCTATCCTCTTTCTCTACCCTCCTACCCTGATCGTTTGAAACTTCTTGGCCTGCGCCCGCTTACTGAGAGGAGAGTCATAGGTGATATTTGTATAACTCATATGATTATGACTGGATCCACTATTATTCCCCGTTCGTCATTCTATGTATACAAACCTCAACGAGACCAGCGAGATCGAACATCAACATTTGGTATCAATATCGAACTGACCACTAGCACTTCTAGATTTCATTCCTTTCCTGTTAGAACATCCAGATGGTATTCCCAACTCCCTGAAGAAATTCGAACCGCCCCCAACATACGAGTATTCAAGCGCCGATTACTGAACCACCCCTTAATCGCCATACTCTCTCACACTGAATAATTACTGAGAGTCAATTCCCATTTCCTTGCTATTTGATCACTCATGTACCTTACTGTTTCGTCGCGCCTCGGGCGTAGATAAATTATTATTATTAATTATTTAAAAAATCACTACCTTTCCTCTTCTGTGATTCAGGAGACCCCTTTAAGACACGAATTTTTTCATGGAAAGTTGGTTCCTAGGGTAACTTTTCATGAGGAATCTAATAATGGTGATTAAAATGACACACATTGAAACACATTTTCAGGGCAGAAATTTTTATTATTCAAATTACCCTAACTTTTTCCACAGATGAGCTAGCTTTTCGCTTCCAACAGTAAAAATGCTTATCTCGTCGAGATCTTTCAGAATTACTATACATTTATGAAGTTTGGATGAGCCGTTCAAAAAATACAAAAACCGACCACCCAGGTTCAGCGCGGCACACGAAATGAGGGGTAAGAGATACGGCTTACTAAGGTCGATTTTCGAACTCTACGTGAAAAGTTACCCCTAGGGGCATCTTAAAATCAGAACTTTATTTTTCGCTGTACGGCCTATAGGTGGTATTGCTCGGTTCTCTCAGATAGTCACTCATAAGTGAGTCTTGTTCTTGTAACTGTTTATTCCTTGCAGATACAATCGAGTATCGGGAAGCTCTCGTCTCTTGATTCAGCACAGCGGATTCATGCAATTCAGGCCATAGAGGTATCTCGATCTTATCACGGATCTCCTGTAAAAATGCAGGAACCCGAGGGACAGAAAAAAAATTTTCCTCAGATTCAGCTGGAACTGGTAGGACAGGGTATAGTGAGGCCGGAGAGAACGATTATTCCCTTCGTTTTGGAAATTTGCATGTCTATGGGTAGTAATGACGTACCACTAAAAATGGCCGTTTCTCGGTCAGTTTCTGACGTACAGCGAGCAAATTTTTTTTCCAATGGATGCCTAATCGAATGATCTACAAATAACTCAATTAAGGGTATGGTCTAGAACATCAACTTCCATGCGTAATTGTCGAAAATCACTTTTAATTTTAATTATCTCAAAACGTTCCTCTAAAGAGTACGATTTTTATTGCAGAATCGGATTCTCCATAACTCATTTCAAAGTTATGCAAATGACACTTTTAAAAAAGCCAATCGATAGCTATCTCCGAGACGAACACAATCGATTCTGTGGCCCTAGTCGCTAAAACTAACCGTTTTTGAGATATATCGAATATACTATTTTTTTTCTTCTATTTTCTTGTTCAGTAAAATCACAATTCGACAACAAGAAAATAGAAGAAAAAAAATAGTATATTCGATATATCTCAAAAACGATTAGTTTTAGCGACTAGGGCCACAGAATCGATTGTGTTCGTCTCGGAGATAGCTATCGATTGGCTTTTTTAAAAGTGTCATTTGCATAACTTTGAAATGAGTTACGAACAAAAATGTGATTTTTGAACAAAAATATGCAATGCTCGGGATATCCCTACTGAGGATCGGTATTGGGGGGACAGAGTTGCGGCCAATGAACTACCTCAGTACCATAATTCGACCATGGAGAATCAGATTCTGCAATAAAAATCGTACCCTTTAGAGGAAAGTTTTGAGATAATTAGAATTAAAAGTAATTTTCGACAATTACGCATGGAAGGTGATGTTCTATACCCTTAATGGAGTTATTTGTAGATCATTCGATTACGCATCCATTGGAAAAAATTTGCTCGCTTTACGTCAAAAACTGACCGAGAAACGACCATTTTTAGTGGTAGGTCATTATTACCCATAGACATGCAAATTTCGCAAAACGAAGGGTTATAATTGTTCTCTTCTGCCTCACTATACCCTATCCTACCAGTTCCAGCTGAATCTGAGGAAACTTTTTTTTTCTGTCGTAAAAAGGTCTCTTTTTCCTACATTTTTACAGGAGATCCGTGTTATAGACTTGGCACTGAAATGAAAATAAAAATGCGAAATTTGAGAAACTTCTAAAAGAAGTGGATGAACATCTAGATCACATGGAGATGGCAGCGAGGGATCTGCCTCAATCCAGGTATTGCCTAACTAATTCAGTGTTTTAGTTACTTATTTTAGTGCCGATCGTTCCAAATACGAGCAGATCGTGAAAAGCTATCGAGGAGATAAGAAGAGGGACGAAGAGACTTTGAAGATCACCGTTAGTCGATTGATGGAAAATGCAACCAGGTGAGGGAGATGTGGAGTGGTAGGCTGAGCAGAGTTTAAAATATCATTCACAATTCCTTATTAAAAACCAGGCTGTGTGAGAAAGGAGAAATTCTTGAAAATTTTAAAAGCGCCAATTTTGATGTTTATTGAACAGAAAAAAGTTCTTAATGTAAAAATCTGGTCTGGTGTGAGGCTCTCTCGGAGCCAAAAACGCTGAGGCTACGCATTTTTCTTGATACATTCTAAGAAAAGTGTAGAAAACAACCTACGAAAATTTGATGTGTAAATTGCTCTCAATTTTTCGATATTTAGTTGATTACGGTACCGGCCTGATATTGATCGAGTTCTCAATAGTTTCACTGATTTCTGCTAAATGTATTCTACTTGTTTTCTTTTTTCGTGTTATTTTTTTGCAAAAAAAACAAGAATGAAGACTTGCATAATGGATAGCCCACATAGGTGTGATAAGTGTCTCCTTCAGGGACGAATTGTTCGCCATGGACGAGTCGATGTCGATGGATCAGCAGGAGGAGCAATTGATAGCGAACACGGAGAGGCTGGAGAGAACGAGTAGGAAGCTGCAGGATGCAACCAGGATTGCCATTGAGACCGAGCAGGTACCAGACTTCTTCCCGCTCTTTCCTCAAACACACACAGCATTTTATAAGTTTTGATACGCAAAATGCTCGCACAGTTCGGAGATGTGCGAATCATAGTAAAAAATGAACAATATCACTAAGGTAGCTATTTTT
This sequence comes from Pristionchus mayeri, assembly GCA_036245805.1. Taxonomy (NCBI): domain Eukaryota; kingdom Metazoa; phylum Nematoda; class Chromadorea; order Rhabditida; family Neodiplogasteridae; genus Pristionchus; species Pristionchus mayeri. Next base: position 26,557,962 of record BTRK01000004.1, on the reverse strand, counting down.
GGCGATTTCCTTTTTTTCTTATTTCTTTCTTTTAAATACACTTGGACAAGATTATCTTGAATATCACAATAAGAATCATTTTCTATTTCAGTTAGGGCGGCAAGAACGATCACGGATCGACCTTTTGACCCTCTAACACGGGTCAGATACGGGTCGGTAGATGACCCGCCGGATTCGGGTCGAAACGGGTCAAGCGTGAGAGCTAGAAAGGAAGAGCAAGAGCGAGAGATCATGTTGAACGGAGAGAGCGCAGAGAGACGAGTCTCGGCGCTCTCTCCCTTTACCGCACTCTCTCGGTCTTCCTCTTCCCTTCTCGCCCAGGAGCGAGAGGGAGAGAGCCACTTCTAACCCGCAATTACGGGTCAGAAACGGGTCAGGGTAATAAAATCGGGTGTCCCGACAGACTCGCCAACAACGCGGGTAACCCGTGACTCGTTCTTGCCGCCCTAATTTCAGTAGAGCAATTACGGGCACTTATTTACTTCGCGGGACCAACCCGAAATAGTTGGGAATGAGCAGCAACTGATTATTATTTGGAGCCTTATTAAACGCACGTAGACAATAATTTATAATGATTGGACAATTCTGGTACTATGCTGGTTGAAATTGTCTAATCTCCGACACACTGCACCGCCGTTCATTCCCAACTATTTCGGGCTCGTCCCGCGATATAAAGAAGTGCCCAATTACGAAATGTATTTACCACTCCTCCTCAGTGGCTAGCATCCTTTACACAAAACTAATTATAATTATCACGGGTCTTCTGTAAGAATGCAGGAAACTCAGCCCCTTTTGCTACCAGAAAAAAGTCGTAGTCACGGATTTCGTTCAAACTTGGTTTATTGATACTATTGGGGGTCCGAAGAAGTCCTATCCACTTGGTTTGGTCAAATTTGCTTATTATCGATTTTTTTGATCTACCGGCTCGAAGTACTGTAAATCGGTCAATTTTGATCGTACAGCGAACTTTTTTTTAGCATTTTGCTCGTCTCGACGAGTCCTACAAATATGTCTTCAGTGTTCCTTACCAAAAACGTCAGCATTGTGGTCATTTTCTCGAAAAACCGATTTTTCGATCTAGAATATCGATTTTTCTCGTCAGCCATATGAAATGTTCCTCGTTTTTATTTCAAAAATGGATTCTACGGACAAAATTAGTGGGGGTTTATGTTGAACACTTTCCATATTTCGTTCCCCGGGATATCGTTTTAGTAATTAGGTTCCGTAACATAGTCGCTTTTTTTGCAAAATTCACATTTTTGTTCATATCTCTTTTCAAAATTGTCCTCTCGCTAAAGTAAAGAGTGAATTCGAAAGCTCTCGAAGATTCCGACAAAACATTCTCTGAGGATATAAGAGGTTGCTCGTTTTCGAGTTATTTGCGAAAAAAACAAATATAAAGGGCAAAGGTGAACGGCTGTTCGTGTGAGTGCTTGACTTTCGTTTTTCAAGCACTCACACGAACAGCCGTTCACCTTTGCCCTTTATATTTGTTTTTTTCGCAAATAACTCGAAAACGAGCAAACTTAGCGCTTATATCCTCAGAGAATGTTTTGTCGGAATCTTCGAGAGCTTTCGAATTCACTCTTTACTTTAGCGAGAAGACAATTTTGAAAAGAGATATGAACAAAAATGTGAATTTTGCAAAAAAAAAGCAACTATGTTCCGGAACCTACTTACTAAAACGATATCCCGGGGAACGAAATATGGAAAGTGTTGTGTTCAACATAAACCCTCACTAATTTTGTTCGTACAATCCATTTTTGAAATAAAAACGAGGAACATTTCATATGGCTGACGAGAAAAATCGATATTCTAGATCGAAAAATCGGTTTTTCGAGAAAATGACCACAATGCTGACGTTTTTGGTAAGGAACACTAAAGACATATTTGTAGGACTCGTCGAGACGAGCAAAATGCTAAAAAAAAGTTCGCTGTACGACCAAAATTGACCGATTTATAGTACTTCGAGCCGGTAGATAAAAAAAATCGATAATAAGCAAATTTGACCAAACCAAGTGGATAGGACTTCTTCGGACCCCCAATAGTATCAATAAACAAGTTTGAACGGAATCCGTGACTATCACTTTTTTCTGGTGGCAGACGTTCCTGCATTCTTACAGAAGACCCGTGCTATGTCATTTATTGATGAAAAGTATGTGCTCTCTGAAATGCAAACAAGAAACTAAAACCAAAATATTTAGAAATTTTGTATAAGTGACTCGCTGAACTGATCGAACCAGACCGCGCGAACTGCTGAAACGCTTGCACCACAGCCCTATGGGTAAAGTAGAGAATCATAAAAAGTATGAAACTCTTTGAAATAAGTTTAATGAAATTCTAATGAAGCTTAGCCCCGGCGCGAATACAGTGCGTGGTGCTGTGTTGAATTTGGTCTATGAGTTATCATACAGTATCGATCATAAGTCATCGTCCAAAACTTCCGAGCTCTGTAATTTTTGCAATTTTGGCCGGAAAACGAGAAATTCCCACGGTCGGAAAGGCTCCTGAGAGGGTAGGGTACCGACTACCCTTCAAACTCAAATCAAAGTATCCAGCTTTTGGGGATCTTAGTTGGGAACCTAGGGGATGCTAAATCCGAAATTTAAAGTCTCTTTCTCAACCGGAAGTGCATCAGGCTGACTCCGATTTTTGTCGGTTTCGCGGCGTCCCGGATTTTCGAGTTGGTGGCGCGAGCATCGTACAGAGACGTGCTATAGTTCATTCGATAGAGCGTACACGGTTGCCCGCCTAGAGACTTTTCAGAATTGTGAAATTCCCACTGCAAAGGTGCGAAAAGTGCCTTCAAAGTTCGAAATTTTGACCCCTTTGGCGGTGCGGCCACATTTTCGGCTAGCCAAGCTCTCAATGGAAAATCCAAGTTTCTAACGGTCTACAGTAGACTAATATTGACACGGCGAATCCAATGAGCTTAATTTCAAAAACATTGGTTTCCATCTGTAGGCGCTGACGCCTTTCAAACATTTTCCCGCGCGAATTTATCCCTCTGCCTCCCCCTCCTCCCTCCCTCCCCCGCGCCTCCCTCTCTCGAGTCGTCTCAAGATGTCAACACTCTGCTTACTATGAAATACAAAGTTGAAATTAATGTAAAACTAGTATCATTTTCGGAATCAGCGGGTGAAATTACCCCTGGTGGAATCATTGGTTGGGGTCGAACAGGCACTTTCACTGTTGTACCGTCTGGGTGAGGAGGGTGAGGAGGAGGGAGTTGAAAGCTTCCGACTTAAGCTACTTTATATGGATATTACGATGTTTTGGTCGGCGATTTTCAATCAGGGACCGATACTTTCGTTCTTAAACCAGTCGATTTACGCTCCCTCACTCACTCACCTGTCAAGTACCAGTAACACGGCCAACGGCTATGTCTTGAAGACTGCGCGGTCTAGTTGGATATGGCGGGGAAGATTTAAAAAATCAATCGCTCCGCGTCAATAAAAGTCCCGAGATCCACCTTCCGTGGGAAGGTGGCGTATCCTGGCTTTGCAAGCAAAGTCAACAGCTAAGTGAATATTGGCAAATTCTCAAATCAATAAAAGGAGTGAGATCTTACTATTCAAAACAATCAGTTCAAGAAAAGTCCCGGAATCAAAAGCCAAAATTGGCTCTATATTTTCTGAGATTTCGGAAATCTGAACAATTAAGGTACGAATTTTAAAATATTTACGCATGAAAATATAGAACAAATTTTGGCTTTTGATTCCGGGACTTTTATTGAACTGATTGTTTTGAATAGTAAGATCTCACTCCTTTTATTGATTTGAGAATTTGCCAAAATTCACTTAGCTGTTGACTTTGCTTGCAAAGCCAGGATACGCCACCTTCCCACGGAAGGTTGGTTATTCTTTAGGTTTAAAGTTTTACGTTGGGTTCCCTATTTTGGTAGTATTAGTTTTTCTGGAACATTTCCATCTTGGAAATACATATGAGATTCAAAATGAATTCTACCTGAATAACAACTTTAATTTGAATGATCACTGCTTTATTCTGCATGTTCCTACCTCATTCTCACTTATTTTTTTCGTTTGATTTACTAGCTAGACATTTTCCATTTATATGAAGTATGTATGCGCAATGCAATACAGTTAATAGCTTTCGTTCACTCCATTTCTAATATTCACCCGTTGTGTCTCACCACATGAATGGGATTCGCGATATGAGTGACTATCTGAGAGAATTGAGCTATTGTACCTATGAGCCGTACAGAAAAAAATGAAATTTCATGTAAATATGGTTCTAGGGGTAACTTTTCACGTAGAGTTCGAAAATCCGCCTTAGGAAGCCGTATCTCTCACCCCTCATTTCTTGTTCTGTGCTGAACTTGAGGGGTCGTTTTTTCTAACTTTTGAACGGCGCATCCAAACCCCTTACATTTATAGTAATCCTGAAAGATCTCGACGAGATAAGCATTTTTACTGTTGGAAGTGACAGGCTAGCTCATCTGTGAAAAAAGTTGAGGCCATTTGAATAATTTAAATTTGTATTGTGAGAACAGTTTTTCCGGGGTGCATTTTAAAGTATGTTCATTCGATTCCCCGTGAAAAGTTACCCCTAGGACCAAACTTTCAGTCATAAATTGGCGAACCATTGATATTTCCCGAAATTCGGAAAAGGGAAGTATGGTGAATCAGTGAATTTCGAAAATCTCGTACATTTGCGATTTCAAAATTTTATCAATTAGAAAATGTTCTCAATACTGTACTTCAACTTTTTATGCATAATTAGAGAGTGTTCTCTCCAATAAACATGACTTACGACATCAAAAATTCATTTTTTTTCAATTCACAATTTCTCACATTTTCACGTTGCAAACTCAACATTTCGAGTCCGCTTGACTCTTTATCTGTAGTCATGTTGTAGTATGCCTCGACAAGAGTGAAAATTGGTGGAACAGCCCTCCTCCAATATATCGGGGCTATAGTTATTGACGCCCGAATATGGGTAGAAGAAGGTGTCCGAAAATAATTAAATTCAATTTGGTAGTTAATTTTGAGAATTCTGATTAGATATTGCTGCAATTAATATTTTCGTAACCTCAGGAATCATATACGTATGGAAAAGCGACCGTTTGAACAATTTTTCAAAAATCGAAATTTTCAAATATCGAAAATTTCGGAAATTTTGAAAAGGGAAGAGGTGTGTATTTTTGTGTAGAGTTTATACACCATATTACGGAAAAAAAATGAATTTTTGATGTCGTAAGTCATGTTTATTGGAGAGAACACTCTCTAATTATGCATAAAAAGTTGAAGTACAGTATTGAGAACATTTCCTCATCGCTAAAATTTTGAAATCGCAAATGTACGAGATTTTCGAAATTCACTGATTCACCATACTTCCCTTTTCCGAAATTCGGGAAATATCAATGGTTCGCCAATTTATGACTGAAAGTTTGGTCCTAGGGGTAACTTTTCACGGGGAATCGAATGAACATACTTTAAAATGCACCCCGGAAAAACTGTTCTCACAATACAAATTTAAATAATTCAAATGGCCTCAACTTTTTTCACAGATGAGCTAGCCTGTCACTTCCAACAGTAAAAATGCTTATCTCGTCGAGATCTTTCAGGATTACTATAAATGTAAGGGGTTTGGATGCGCCGTTCAAAAGTTAGAAAAACCGACCCCTCAAGTTCAGCACAGAACAAGAAATGAGGGGTGAGAGATACGGCTTCCTAAGGCGGATTTTCGAACTCTACGTGAAAAGTTACCCCTAGAACCATATTTACATGAAATTTCATTTTTTTTCTGTACGGCCTGAGGTCAGTCCTCTCAGATAGTCACTCATACAGTCGCTGAAGAGATAGTCGGAGAGACTACAATTTGAATGGAATGGTTTCCCTCCATACTTCTGTCTCTACATCTCGCCGTTCATTCAAAACACGCATACCTTACATAACCCAACTCTATTCAGAATGCTACCATAATAGTGGATAATTTTCTCTGGAAAACTAGCAGTTCGAAAGAAGGTAGAACTGGACCCCCCCCCCTCTTTCCGTGACATCAGTTGCTGTTTAAGAACATGTTGTTTGGGGGGGGGGGGGGGTGGAACAAACCTTCTATTTTTCGAAATGACTATCCGAGTGTTCATTTTCCTTATATTCTCTTCCCTTGGGTCTTCTTTCCTTCCTGTAGGTAGTTAGTCCTTTCGGGTCTTCCCTCCATCTCCATTCCCATAATAACCGTGATCCCTCTGTCTATCGTAGTCTTTTCTCTTCCCTTTCTCCCCTCTTCTCACATCATTCATTGTGCACTCTCTTCATCCTCATCTCAACAGGGATGTCTCCCCCCCCCCCCCCCCCACTGTTGTCTCCCCTCTCTCGATGGTTCTGCCTGTTCTGAGATGAGTCTCGGGAGAGGGTTTGTCTGTCTTTTCTTCCTCGCATCCTTTCGCGTAGTGGAGACTGTTTTGAGAGCGGGAGAGAAGTAATGGATTGGAGAGGGTGCAATGAAATCATGGGAGAGTTCCCCCCAATCTCCCGATTATTCACGGAGACTCGAGGGAAGAGCTCTTAAGAGATTGTATTTCGAGAACCGCGAAGCACTATTGTCTTCACTAATTGAAGGCTTTTTTTGTGTTCTCTGAATTTTCTAGCTGATGCAATGAGAATATCCATTCACTTTCATATAATGGATTTTTGACGATATTCGATCGCATAAATTGTCGGATGCTGATTTATTTGATTCAGACGGATAAATGGATGGTTAGAAGCTGCGGATAGATGAGGGGGGGGGGGGGGGTAGTAGTGAAGGGATGGGTGTGGAAGAAGGAAGAAGGGAAGGATATACCAGATGTGCTGGAAGATATAATATGAGTACAATGAACGGGACGGGTAATTGAATTCCCCCTTATTATGGAAAATTCTATTACTGGTCACTCTGATTACTGACAAGTGGGGGAACACATAGTGCCTCCCGGGGGTGTGAACTTAATTCTAAATGGTGAGAAATTCGATGGAGGGAAGGAGAAAGTATCAAAGGGAGTGACAGTATTGACTCGAGCACTCGAGACACACATTTGAATGCAATTGAGATATTCTGATTGCAGATCGGAGCTGAAGTCCTCGGAAATCTCGGAGCACAGCGTGAAACTATCAATCGAGCGAGAAACAGGTGAGAGATGGGATGGAATGGGTTTGGATGTAGGAGATGCCTTGATGGAGGAGTGAAGAGGGGGAGGGATGGAAATTGCAGGATGCGGGAGGCAGACTCAGACTTGGGAAGATCGAGTAGACTACTGAATGAGATGATCAGGAGAGTAGTCCGCAATCGACTGCTGTTGATGGGAGTGGGCGCATTCCTCGTATTCTCATTCTTCTTCATCATTTACAGAAGAATTTAGAAGAACTCACACTCGTTTGTGCATCGTGTCTATTATCTCATCAAAGAAATGTATTTATTTTCCCGTGTTTGGTTTAATTCGAAATTGTCACATTACACTCGCTAGTCATCTAACCCATTCCTTGCTGTAATTTATCTGTCGACTATCTGGTTATCATGCTCTTATCTCCAACGCCATTGTACTTATTCGATACGTATAAATGATGGTTGTGATTTGAGTGTTTGAATGAGTGGGCATGGGTGGAGTCTGAATGCTCTTCTCTCCGCCTCATTCCTTCTGCAGTCTCCTCCCCTTCTATCAACTCCCCTGTCTGTCTTCTCTTCACTCTTCCTTTTCATCCCTTGCTTCATGGGTTTCGTAGAGGAAAATAAATGTTTAAAATGGATACCCGAGGTTAGATTTCCGATATTGCAATCTACAGTACGTTGCTGTTCTAACTTATATTTCACCTTTCTAGTTTACGAGCTTTCATTCGTCTACATAGGTTTCAACAATGAATAAAGTTATTTATATGCATGGTTTCCTCTGGTTGCAGCCCTTCTCAGCAGCAGACGTCGCCAAGTTGGTGATGATCATGGGCATCGGAGGGGTGATCTGCACTGTGGGTGAGAGAGGAACACTCCCTTCGGAGGGCAATCACTCCCTTCAGGCATCATTCTCAACACTGCTCTCCTCTTCGTATTCTCTCGTCTTCGCATCCGCGATACCAACTTGGTGGGTGCCATTCTCCCTCTACCAATCCCTCCTCCTCCCTTCCAGATCTATCTGGTCTTTCTCGCCTGCTTCGACATTGCAGTCGAAATCTGCTTCATCGTCAGTTATCCCTCATCTTCTTTCCATTCATAACCTTATCTTTATCTTCTAACCTTCTCCTCCTCAGTCTTCTATTCACTTCATCAATTATTATTCTGGCGCGTCATATTTTTATCACCGAGTCTGCAGGGACTCTTATTTTTCATGCCAGAATCATTTTTATTTTCTAACTGTCCAGATTATGAGCGAGAAAGAGAGAGTGCGATTCCATCAGCGAATGAATGGAGAGGGAGGGGAGAGGAGTATCAAAGAATGAGAGGGATGAGTGGAGCTAGTTATTACTAATTCTGAAGGGAAGCATGTACACTCAAGTGACGTCGAATAAGGACATAAAGAGGAGGAGGGTAGGTCAGTCTGCCAGAAGGAGAGCTTCCTTCTGGAGAGTTGAGCAGTTGAGATCCTTCCGGATCTCAACTGCTGGAGAGTTGAGATCCGTGGAAGGAGATGGAAACTTCCCCCTCTCCGAGAGTAGCCAATATATGAATGGAAGGGATGGTGAGAAGGACTGAGATGTCATTGGAATTGCATGGATGGATGAGTGGGCAACGGTAGGGGGAATGAAGGGGCTATCGAGAGAGGGAACTATATGTGCACTCTCACTAACTTTTAATATTCTTTCAAATGATAGATTTCCCGTTCATATCTGTTACCGCATCCACGTGTGGACGCCTTGTAAGAGGAAGACATTCAACTCCGTTGATCCTTCTTTCTTCCAGTTGGTCTTCATCATCAAACTGGTATGGGAGTACTTCGGGAACTACTCTGCGTATCTGCTGTGGCGTGAGTTGACCATCCCCCCTCTTGATCCACCCAATGGCCCCTTCCAGATGACTACGTGCGCAGTGTATCTGCCATCGGACAGGTGAGTGTCCCCCCTCCCTCCCCCCCCTCCCCCCCCTCCTCCCCCTCTCCCTCCTCTACTCCCTGTCTCTGCAGACAGTGATCGCCTCCTCCGTGTACTTCATAGTGGCAGCTTCCCTCGATCGATACATGACTTCGATCGGGAGGAAATTCAGAGTTCGTCTCTCTTGAAGATGAAGGGAAGATGGATCTCTTGCAGAGTCGAGATCGATTCCTGGCCATTTCGTGTGCAGTGATGATCGGGTGTTTGACTAAGGTAGTCCCTTTTTCTCGAGTAGTCTCACCAAGAGAGGGAATGGACTGGGGAGAGCACTCTCGTCCCTTTCAGCTTCCATTCTACATCGAAGTGGAGAAGGTGGTGTATGAAGAGTGTGAAGGGACCTTCAGTTACAAGGATATCGAGAGGACGAATGTGACCAAGAGGTCAGAGGAACACCCATTCTCATACACTCACTTATGCTCACGCCTCACTTTGTTCCAATCAAAAGTGCTTTGAATGCGATGATGCATTAACTATTCATTCGATTGAGAGAGAGAGAGAGAGAGAGAGAGAGAGAGAGAGAGAGAGAGAGAGAGAGAGAGAGAGGGGGGGGGGAGAGAGACGGTCTCATTACCTCCTTACGACTTCCATTCCCAGTGGGGGGTGGAGAAGAGATGAATCTGCTTTCTTCCCGAGGGGGATCATTAGGAAGAGTAGTGACAACCAATCCCCTCTCTCTACCTCGAATATCCAATTAATACGCACAATAATTATTCCAAGAAGTAAATGCAATTTTGGAGAGATGATATTTCACATGGATTTAATTGCAGCTGTTGAAACATTTCTAGATTACGGTAGGAAGATTACCTGTCTTGAGCTGAAATATAGCATCGTTTCGTTTAGTGGCGAGCATCTATAATTGCATGGTGGAATTTCCGAAAGAGAAAGAGTGTCGAATCTCCTCTGAATACCTGGTGATTAGAAGGAATGGAGAAGGAGGAGAATGATGCAGAGGATGGAGAGACGGAGAGGGAGAGGCACTTCCCATTCCTCCCAGATATGTATCCATCGATCGAGAGAAAAAAATTGCAGAGTCAGAAAGTGGTCCGACTCTCTCAGTATTCGATGTTCATCTTGAAGGGAAGAATTCTTGAGAGTGTAGTATGCAGTTAGGGGAGTGGAGGAACAATCTAGCTATCGCTTATTCAATTATTCGTTAGCATTTGTGCACTTGAGAAGGAAGGACGCGCGTTGAGGTTTCAACTCACTTTGGTGGAATCAAATCGTCTCTTTCTCTTTTCGTATTCACAGAATGAAGTCGAAGATCTGGAGAAGACGTTGCACTCGATGAAATATTCAACAAATTTCGTTAGATGAGAAGAGATTGAGAGTGGCGAAGAAAAAAATGAGTAGGGAACGTTTCCGAAATGCCCTTCCTTTTCTTCCTATCGGAGATTATGCAAACTGGGATGAACTGGGAAAGGAAGGAAGGAGATCTCCTCTTCCTATTCCTTTGTCCTCTCCTTCCTACTCATTCCTTGCAGTGAATTCTACAGTCAAGTGTATATGTTCTACACTCGTAACATCGTGAATGTCTTCCTTCCCTTCCTCCTCCTTCTCCTCTTCAATCTGGCTGCTGTCCATGTGAGTCTTCATCTGGCGAGCCCATCTTCGAATCAAGTACAAGAGTGATGCACCAAGTTCGAATCAATCTAAGGGGCAACTTCACCACTTTTGTACTCAATTTTAACTTGGGCGCGCACACCCGTTCTCTCTCTCTCCCTCTCTCTCTCTCGTCTATGGAATCACTTCAGAATCTGAGTCGTCAACGTCGTCCGGATGTCCTCATCGAGGTCAGCCCCCCTCCCCCTCCCCCCCTCTCTCTCTCTTTCTCCTTCCTTTCCCTATCTCAATTCGCTCTAGTATTCAGATGATGAATGCCCGAAGAACAAAGGGAGGGTGTTCTCATTTCAAAACGAGGGTAAAGGGACCTCCCATATGGCAGAGAACAAAACCCCGATTCAACTCGTAGATAAGTGTAAAGAGTTTGTAAAAAATGATCGGTCGCTAAAACATCTGTCAGTGTGATGATTATCTAAGAGGAGAAGAAGAGACGAACGGGTGAGATCTCTTTATTCAATTGCAGTCTCCCCCTCTGATGGACCATCCGAGGATGAGGAATAGCTCGTCTCTGAAGGTGAGGCTCCCCCCTCCCCTCCCTCCCCCCCTCTCTCTCTCCCTCCAGGATGCATCTCGCACTCTGATCGCCCTGGTCTCTACTTATCTCCTCACGAATACTCTCCATCTCTGTATCACTGTCGTCGAGTTCATCGCCAATGATCTCACTCTCCAGTACTCGGAGTGGTACACGTAAGTTCCCCCTCCCTCCCATCCCCCTTCCCCTCCCCCCCCCTCTCCCTCCACCCTCCCCCTCTGAAACCTTCGTGAACTTCCTTGATGGACAGCTTGAATTGATGAGGGAAATTGACCTCGATTCGTCAGCGAAGTCAAGATAAATTGAAAGAGTGGGAAATTCTCATCGGCCAGAATAGAAATAGATGTGAATATAATGGTGACTCGGTGGATATTCCCACTGGGGACTGGGACTCTTCATGAATCCCCCCTCTCTCTCTCTCTCTTCAGATTCTTCTCCGACCTCTCTTCCATCCTGGCTGTCTCTGCTACGGCTCTTCGTCTTCCCGTCTACTTCGCCACGAATGGAATGATGAGATCACACATACGATGCATTTTCTTCCCCTCTCACAATCACAAATCTGAACTGATCTGAATCCCTTCATTTGATTAGGCAAAGAAGAGACACTCGGGTGTAAATACGCGCTCAATCGATTTCAATCAATAATTCCCGTTGAAGCCCTCAGGAAATACCGTAGTCTCAAGGAATCCACACGAGTCTCAATTGTATCCCTCTATGAATGGTCATTGATCACGTTCTCAGTGCCTGGAAGGGTAAAAAGTGCATCCCCCGTGACATCCAAATCTTCTTTCATATCCTCCTTTCATCACTTTTTCTCGCTAGAGATGATTAATCGACCCTATCCCAAATACGCCTTTACAATAGTTTAGATAGCCTACAGTTACTCTGTGATTTTCCCTTTGGAAGGGAAGGTGGATGGGGAGTGGATCTCGATAAAAGAGTGAATAAACCCTCCCAATTACTCTCGATCGGTGCACAATCAGAGCATTCCTTGTCTTTCCTTCTCTCTCCCCCATTAAACCCCCTCCTCACTTCCGATTTGCTCCCCAATTCACTCGAATCTCCTTTCAACTTTTGTTTCCGATTCAAAGTTTATGTCTCTGATCTCATTCAGAATGGGCATATTCCATCACATTATGTCATCATTCCCTTCGGCGTCCATTTGTCTAAAGACCAGAATTCTCACTTTTTCGACCACCTTAGGAACGAAGGAAGGGGGAGATAGAATATGCAGCTACTGACAAGTGTCACATTCAATGCTCGTCTCCGTTTCGAGAATGAATAGATTGACCCCACTCGAATCTCCATTTTCCCATGCGGTATTCCGTTCTCCCCCTTCCGTTGACCTCTGCAATAAATATGGGGTGGAATAATAGGGGGGGAAGTGATAGAAGATTCCTTTCCTTCACGAAACCTCTCTTTATCTCGCTTCCTGCCTATCTCTCCTTCCCATTGTCTCCTCTGTTTTCTCAACAACTTCCCCTCTTAATCCACTTGAATCTCCATAATGGAAAGATGACTGCCATCCACTGGATTGCGCGATCTGCCAGAGAATGGAAGGATCCCCACTGACATCATTCTGAAGGTCCTTCCCCCCTAATTCCCCTTCTCCTTTCTCTCCTCTGATAACCTCCATCTCCCTCTATCTAATCACTTCGATAGCCCATCTGGTAGAATGGAGGCTCTCCTTTATCCCTCGAATGATCTGTTTGTTTCGAGGTGCGAAGGAGACAATAGTTGTCCACTTCTCCCTCATTCTTCCTTCTCTCCTTCTGCTTCTCCTTCTCCTTCTCTCCTTCTGCTTCTGCTTCTCCTTCTCTCCTTCTCCTTCTCCTTCTCCTTCTCTCCTTCTCTCCTCTCTTCCTCTCTTCATCTCATTCAAACAACCATCTCTTTCTTCATCGCCTCACATCCCTAATGAGAACACTCAAATTGTTGCCGATCAAGGCGGAACAAAGAGGCGTTTCTCATTTTCAATTCACTTCCAATACTCCCTCACCACCCTCATATCCGTTCTGCCTCTCTCTGGAGCAATCGCAACACTTTTATGATCTCTTCAGTGTGAGATTGTGATCTTTACAATACTATCCCTTCACTCCTCTTTTCTCACATTCTGACCATTCGAAGTGATCTCTTTCTCGCTTGACCCTCTCCCACTGAGAAGTTGTGTGTGTTTGGTATCTACTTGTAGACAATGGGAAGAGTAGCCGATAGAGAGATCAAAGGAAGGAACACTTGACATGTCAAGGCAGATTGAGTCTTCCAGCAGCAGGCTGATTACTCCATCAGAGGATTCAGAGGATCCTTCGAAGGACTTCAAACTTCCTCTGAACAACTAAAGAACCATGCTGAAAATGGGGTTATACACAGTTGATGCGTGCCCCTTCCCGTTGTCTCTCTTTCCTCTTCCCATTCCTTCATCCTTCCCACTTCCTTCTCCAATCCATCTTATTACCACACTCTCACTCCCTTATCTCCTTGACTCTCGGAAGTCCCTATCGGTAGTCATAACACTGGATTATACGGAGACTGCGCAACTCTTCTCCTTCATCGAAAGGCGACTTCAAAGCGGCAATTTGTGTTCATAGCCCGACTGTGCAACCGATATGGGAGAGGGGAGGGACCCTTGCGAGAGGAGGGAGAGGGGGGGGGGGGGGTTGTATCTCGAAGTGACTGATCAGGCGTATCTAATCCACTCACTCTCCCTTCCTTCCCCTCTGGGCGAATGATCGTGTATGGATTAGATAGGGAGTAGTATTCAACCATCGGACAAAGGAAAATCCATCTCAACGTGTCAATAACACTCTCCCATCTGCTCATTCCTTCCTACCAGCTCCTTCCCCTCTCTCATTCCATCATTGTCCGGATATCAATACTGAGTCTCTTCCTCTTCTTCACACCCTCTGGTCTCATCACTTCTCATTACTCTCGTCATCTCAATCTATAAATCGTTTCCTTCCCTTCTTTACCATCCCTCACTGTTCCATCTCTCTCTCTCTCTCTCTAGCTCCGCCCCTTCGATCGTTCCTTCCTCAACATCTTCCTCCTTCATCTCCTTCTCTTTCTCGATGTGGGGAGATTCTTCCTCCTTCTTCTCCTCTCCTTCTTCTTCATTCCTCAATGAAGATTCTTTCGTCGGATGTGAGGTAACATTTTATTTTTTAATCTGTTGAATGATTCTTAAAAATTTGCATATCAATCTACATTAGTTTAACTACATATGTTATCATCATGCCGTTCTCCCATAGCTGCATACCTTGAGAATAATACTGAGTTGTCTTTCTAGCTACCGTATCCCATCTGGTCGATTACCGTATTAGCCTTCCTTTTCTCTGTCGCTAATCGTTGATTAATAGGGCCTAAAGGTCACAACATCTCTTCTCTTTTGCCCCCATAATCAAGAATAATCGCGCATTGGGGATTAGGGGAACAGCAGGAATGACAGGAGTGGAAGAAGTATTGATTGGGGGTGTTGAGGTGTGTCTGGAGCCCTTCCGTCCCTCCGTTCGTCCTCCCAAACTTCTGCCCTGTGGACACAACTTCTGTGAGCAGTGCCTCTTCTCCATCTACTGCCACCAACAGGTGAGAAGGGGAAACCAGCCATCATAAATGTGTTATCATCATGCCGTTCTCCCATCTCCAGCTTGTTTCCTTCCCTTTCCCCCCTTTGATTCAAAGGACAAATCATTCTTCCCAACCATTCCATCGACCAATCACCCGGAAAAATAGAGACTACTTTTTATCCTTCCCCCTTCCACGAGATGAGATGATGAGAGAGATGTATCAGTGGCAGAAAAGGACCTCCTCTCCTTCCTCCCTACAGTATCCCTCTTCCTTTCTTCTCGATTCAATGGAAGAAGAGGGCGGGCAAAAAGAGAGGTCTCTTTAGATGCCGATCAACGAGAGAAACTCTGCCCATCGTTTGAATCTCCCCACTACGGCTTATGAATGGGGCAGAAGTCGTACTTTGAATAGGGGCAACAAGTGCACGTGTCACTGGGAGGTCCGAGGATTGATCTAGATGGGTTACAGTACTACCTTCTCGACTCGATCTCTTGTCCCACATGCCGCACTTCCTTCCCTTCGGACACGGCTGTATCCGCCCCCACCAACTTTGACTTGTGCAGTGAGTGAATCCCCCCCCCCCCCGCCCCTGCCCCTTTCCCCCCCTCCCCCCTCTCCCCTCCCCTCTCCCCCTCTCCCCCCCCTTCCCCCCTCTCCCCCCTTCCTCTTCTTCTCTCCTCCTCTTCTCAGAAATTCTGGAGAATCTTCCTCGTGCGAGGGAATCGAATGTGACTGTAATCAGACTGAATGGAGAGGAGAAGGAGAAGAGCTTCATATTGAATACAACGATGATCAGCAAGAAGAGGTGGGCAGGAAGAGAGAGAAGGAGGGAAGGAGGGAATCTATCGATGGTTTCCTCAGGCGAAAAGAGGCTGAGATTCGCTGTGTGGATTGTGGTCGTCGACTGAGTGAGAAGTCAATCCAACGAACAGGCAGAGGATGTCTCAAGTGTGCTCACGGGCCATATCTGGTAGGAAGCCTCCTCCTTCTCTTGATACTCAGTTGATTCAGTCCCTCTCGTGTCTCGAATGCTGTGTGGACGTGCACAATGGACACGGATTCACTACTCGAATGGAGGTTAGGAAGGAAGGAAGGGAGATCATGGATTGAATGCTTCCTCAGATTGAATCGGAGCAGATGAGAGCAAGGGAAGAGAACGAGAGACTACTCGAGATGGCTGAGACCATGGCTGAGTCTCTCAGAAGGAACAACCAACTACACGTGAGAAGAGAGATCAAAGATCATGCCCCTAACTCCCTTCAGAATCCCCTCTCTCGATTGGTAGCCTCTCTGAACAATACCCTCTCTGAATTGAATGAGGGACTGAAGATGCTTCGATCCCCTCGATTACTCGCTCCATCCACTATCAACAATATCAGGTACTCCACCCTCCCCCTCACTCCCTCTCCCCCCCATTCTCCCCCTCGTTCACTCGCTCTTCTTAGGAAAAGTGGATGCCAACACGTTGGTCGAATCTCGAAACTGGTGAAGATAATGGAGAACGAGAGCACGTGGATGAAGGCGAGAGGAGATAAGAAGAGTCTCTCAGGTATTCCTCCTTCCCTCCCTTCTCTCCTTCTTCCTTCCCTCCCTTCTATCCTTCTCTTCCTTCCCTCCCTTCTCTCCTTCTTCCTTCCCTCCCTTCTCTCCTTCTTCCTTCCCTCCCTTTTCTCCTTCTTCCTTCCCTCCCTTCTCTCCTTCTTCCTCTCTCTCTCCTCCTCCTTCCCTCCCTTCTCTCCTCCTCCTTCCCCCTTCTCTCCTTCTTCCTCTCTCTCTCCTCCTCCTTCCCTCCCTTCTCTCCTTCTTCCTCTCTCTCTCCTCCTCCCCTTCAGGTTCTCATCTCCGTCAATCTCGTCTTCATCTTCGAGGGAGTGATTCTCTAGCAAGGGAATCTCTAGCAGCAGTCCTCACCATCCTTCCTCCTTCTCTTCCTTTCGATCAAATCTCTTCCATTCTCTCTTCCATCTCTCCGAGAGATTCCATCGACCAACGACTCCACTACTATCTCCAGGCAGTCTCTTCACTCACTCACGTACGCCCTTCTCTCCTTCTCTCCTTCTCTCCTTCTCTCTCCCTCATCCTCCCCTCCATTCAGACTCTCTCCTCTTCTCTCCCTCCTACTTCCATTCCCATACTGGCTGATGCGTTCGTTCACCTATTCCATGAGATGAGCGAATTATCCAAGTGAGTCTCCTTCCCTCCTCCTCCTCTCTCTCTTTCTCTTCTCAGGAAGCGAATCGGTTCGACTCCTCTCGCACTCAAATCGAGACGAGCCATTTGGAAACACGTTCAGATGGCCTACAGCGAGCTGTTAAGAGTGGTCTCCAAGGTATTCTTCCCCCTCCTCACCCCTCCCCCATCCCCCTCATGACCCCTCCCCCATCCTCCTCAATAACTCCTATGCATTCTGAATGGATGGAATAAAAATTTGTATTTGTATTTGGAAACCAAGTGCTGATTCCCAAGTGCAAACCAAGTGGCCTGCGCTCCCAAGTCGGTGGCCAAGTCATTTACCAAGTGCTGAACCAAACCCACTACCGACTTGGGTTTTCATATGGTGAACGACTTGGTAGAGCAGACCAGAGTCCTCACCTCATCTCTCTAGATGTACGACTCTCGTGACGCAGCTCGTGTAGATATCATCGATGATCTCTCCTTTGTCTGCAGAACCTACGCCGATATCGCAGACCAGGTACGGTAGATGATCGATCGATCGAATACTGATTATATTCAGGCATCTCTCACTCTGTGCATGATCGAAGCAGCGAGAGCAAGGAGTAGTGGGGCAGATGGAGAGAGACTCAAGGTAAGACGAGGGGAGGAGGGGGGAGGGAGGGAGAGAGGGAGAGAATCCCTGCAGATAATCGACGACAACCTCATCGAATGTCGTCGTCAACAGAAGTTGTCTGCCCTGAGGGAGGAGAGGAGGGGAGGGGGCATCTTCAGTGTCTTCACTGCATGTGTCAAGGGAAGGAAGGAGGAAGACCAGTAGCATTCCTGCCATTCATCTCAGTCGGAGATCGAGGAACAATTAGTAGTTTCTCCCCTTCACGAGTGTACATACTATTCCCTTCCATATCCTACTTCTGTTCTCCTCAATATCTGTTCTTCCTCCTCTTCATACGTGTATTCTTCCTTCAACGAATGATCGATATTGTAGATCACTAGAATTTCACCGTGACGTACCGAAGATTTTTCCCTGTGACTCTGCTGTAGTATTTATTGATTGAAAATGACGACTTGAAAGGTAAAACCCTTTTCTCCGATTTTATCCAAATGGTTTATCTATTCGAGCACCATAATACAAAACAAAGTTACAAGGGAAAGGGTAGCCCCTATGCCCTACTTTTAATATTAAAACAGTCGAAGGTGTTCTATTGCTGCCAGGGATACACTTGGTCACAACGATTCCATACTATCAGGTTGGTCATAAAGTTTTGCGCGATTTTGACTAAAGTGCATTTTTGCATCTATCGTCCCGAATTAAAATTCCGCTACGAATGACTCGATGTGTGCAATTGTAACAAACTTTTTGTTACAAAATTTGATGACACTCAAAATACACTTTCATGGGTCATGTTTGGGGTTATTCGATGCGTAATCATCGCATTTCTCGGGAAATCGCACTCAAAAAAATTAAAAATCGATAATTTAGCCGATATTAATTTTTTTATAAAATAAAGTCAGTTTGTGACTGACTGGGAAACATTTTGCAGCACTTCGGCCCGGCTTGGCCTACGAATTTTTCTTATTCGCGAAATTGTCGCATTACCCCTCGGTTTTTCATGTTTATGTTGCCGTTTTTACTTGTTTTGTGTTTCAGGGTTCTCCTAAAATTCGAGCAGAGGCGATAGAAGCAACGAAGGCCAACGGCGATAGGCCGGCACCCAATGAGATGACGAGCAAGGATTACTACTTCGACTCTTACGCTCACTTCGGTATACACGAGGTTAGTAAGCTTTTCGTTAATATCGACGATTGTTTTTTCCCATGACATAGCTAACTCGATCGTTTTAGAAGATGCTCAAGGATACGATTCGCACCGAGGCCTACCGCGATTCCATTTGCCACAACAAGCACCTCTTCAAGGTTTGCCCATTTCATTGGCTTCTAGTAACCGGTTTTACGCGCATTTTGCGGTCAAAAATTATTGCTTCCTTTCTAGGTAGAGTTCTCGAACATGACCATCCAGTCAATACATATCATTAAGGACAACAACCTCGGCCATATCATCAAAGTTGTCCAGAGCAAGATTGAAGACATCAAGGAGTCGCCTTTCGGCATCGAAAAGGTATTTATTTTATCATTTTGTTATTATGTTTACGTCTGCATTTGCCGTTTAAATATAGTAAAATTTATGCTAAAATATGATGCTGCCGTAGGTTGATGTCATCATCTCCGGGTGGGTGGGATATTGCCTCATCCACGAGTCCATGCTGAACACCGTCCTCTACGCTCGTGACAAGTAGCTGGCGCCTGGGGGCCTGCTCTTCCCCGACAAGGCCAAGCTCTTCGTTACTGCATCGAGGACAGGCAGTACGAGGATGAGGAGATTAACTGGTTAGTGTTCTGCTTGATTCTAATTGGTTGTTAACTTATCAGTTGTGGCGCGGGCACCCTAATAGTTTTTAGAGCATTCGATGATCTCATCGGGTCGAAAATGCTTTAGCCTTTTTCTGGAATATTTGAACAACTTCTAAAAATTTGAAAACTCATTAGATTATCTCATAAGGGCATTAGATTAGGATCAAAGGCATACGATTTTTCAAATCAGTGTGACCTGGGCTACTTTGACCCAAAGTTCTGTTTGAATTGAACAACTTTTAAAAATCATGGTTTGTTGCCTGCCCACGTACGTTGTTGCAGGTGGGACGAAGTGCACGGCTTCAACATGTCTTCCATTCGCAAGGTGGCAATCACTGAGCCCCTTGTTGATGCTGTAAGGAGCAACCGAGTTATGGCCAACAGCTACTGCGTCAAGGAGGTATGTCTCAAGTTATCTTCTAATCGTTGTTAAATTAACCTTCATATGCTGCGGCTTCAGCTAAGGAAAATGTGCACTGTTTTGTAGATCGACCTCTACACTGTTCAAATACTCGATCTCGCGTGACCTCCGATTTTATGCTGCGAATGAGGCGCGACGACTGCGTACAGGTATACTTTAGCCTATGTTTGTTTGCATATTTTACGGATTACTTGAGTTCCTCACCATGCCACTAATTTACTCATTTCTTTGAGGATGCTCTTATCGTCAAGAAGGGCGAGGAACTGAAAGGAGTTTTCACTTGCGCGACTTGGACTTCAAGATTAAAGTATCCTTCCACGGTAAGGTTTGCGATCTCGATGCGGAGAACACCTATACCATGCATTAAATTGCTTTTCACCCAGATCTTTCTTTCATTCCCTCTAGTCCCTGAATTATTTGTAGTTTTCGGTTGCACGTTAAATTGGATCTCAAACTTTGCTTGTACTCTAAACCGTTGATGTCGTCCAAAAGCGAGTTCAATGTTAACTATTTCGTAAGATAAATAGCTTCCTCTCCATTTTGTCACTTGCGTGTGTGTTAAGCAGGATTTGATTTGAGATTCCGAGAGTGAGGGAATGCTTACATAGCAACTGACTCAATGAGAATCAAGTAGGGGTTTCAAATTGCGGAATCGTCTAAGGGGACTGTTTTGCAATGGAGCACTATGAAACTGTTATGAGCAGTAGTTACCGAACCTGAAAAAAATGATCCTCTACCCCTTCCATTCTCATCATGACGCCCTCTCATTATCGAATGCCCACGAACATAATCGTTCCTACTCCACCTTACATCTTCCCGGATATCGTCTTCCAGAAAAAGATAGTCTTTTGTTATGCAAACAATAAACATTCTCAAGAAAATAATCATTTACTAGTAAACATTACAATTAAGCGAGATAGAAGATGGTTTGCTTCCAATGCGTGGATTGGCTCTCCGGCCCGGTGGAGAATCCCGTCCACTTGTAGCACTTGGAGAACTGGACGGTGAAGTAGGCGACGAGCGCCTCAAAGTGAACCCATCAATGAATTGGGCGACTCCCTACGAATCGAGCACAGGCTAAAGTATACCTGTACGCAGTCGTCGCGCCTCATTCGCAGCATAAAATCGGAGGTCACGCGAGATCGAGTATTTGAACAGTGTAGAGGTCGATCTACAAAACAGTGCACATTTTCCTTAGCTGAAGCCGCAGCATATGAAGGTTAATTTAACAACGATTAGAAGATAACTTGAGACATACCTCCTTGACGCAGTAGCTGTTGGCCATAACTCGGTTGCTCCTTACAGCATCAACAAGGGGCTCAATGATTGCCACCTTGCGAATGGAAGACATGTTGAAGCCGTGCACTTCGTCCCACCTGCAACAACGTACGTGGGCAGGCAACAAACCATGATTTTTAAAAGTTGTTCAATTCAAACAGAACTTTGGGTCAAAGTAGCCCAGGTCACACTGATTTGAAAAATCGTATGCCTTTGATCCTAATCTAATGCCCTTATGAGATAATCTAATGAGTTTTCAAATTTTTAGAAGTTGTTCAAATATTCCAGAAAAAGGCTAAAGCATTTTCGACCCGATGAGATCATCGAATGCTCTAAAAACTATTAGGGTGCCCGCGCCACAACTGATAAGTTAACAACCAATTAGAATCAAGCAGAACACTAACCAGTTAATCTTCTCATCCTCGTACTGCCTGTCCTCGATGCAGTAACGAAGAGCTTGGCCTTGTCGGGGAAGAGCAGGCCCCCAGGCGCCAGCTACTTGTCACGAGCGTAGAGGACGGTGTTCAGCATGGACTCGTGGATGAGGCAATATCCCACCCACCCGGAGATGATGACATCAACCTACGGCAGCATCATATTTTAGCATAAATTTTACTATATTTAAACGGCAAATGCAGACGTAAACATAATAACAAAATGATAAAATAAATACCTTTTCGATGCCGAAAGGCGACTCCTTGATGTCTTCAATCTTGCTCTGGACAACTTTGATGATATGGCCGAGGTTGTTGTCCTTAATGATATGTATTGACTGGATGGTCATGTTCGAGAACTCTACCTAGAAAGGAAGCAATAATTTTTGACCGCAAAATGCGCGTAAAACCGGTTACTAGAAGCCAATGAAATGGGCAAACCTTGAAGAGGTGCTTGTTGTGGCAAATGGAATCGCGGTAGGCCTCGGTGCGAATCGTATCCTTGAGCATCTTCTAAAACGATCGAGTTAGCTATGTCATGGGAAAAAACAATCGTCGATATTAACGAAAAGCTTACTAACCTCGTGTATACCGAAGTGAGCGTAAGAGTCGAAGTAGTAATCCTTGCTCGTCATCTCATTGGGTGCCGGCCTATCGCCGTTGGCCTTCGTTGCTTCTATCGCCTCTGCTCGAATTTTAGGAGAACCCTGAAACACAAAACAAGTAAAAACGGCAACATAAACATGAAAAACCGAGGGGTAATGCGACAATTTCGCGAATAAGAAAAATTCGTAGGCCAAGCCGGGCCGAAGTGCTGCAAAATGTTTCCCAGTCAGTCACAAACTGACTTTATTTTATAAAAAAATTAATATCGGCTAAATTATCGATTTTTAATTTTTTTGAGTGCGATTTCCCGAGAAATGCGATGATTACGCATCGAATAACCCCAAACATGACCCATGAAAGTGTATTTTGAGTGTCATCAAATTTTGTAACAAAAAGTTTGTTACAATTGCACACATCGAGTCATTCGTAGCGGAATTTTAATTCGGGACGATACAATCGTTCGTTGTTGTCCAATCAACGTAGATCTTTTAGTGGTAGATAGAGGCTTTTATACTCTCTTTAGAGTACACTATCATAGATCTGTCCGATCAAGGAAAAGAATAAGGCGATGTACCAAACTTCATGTGGATGATCAACGACCTGACTTTTCAAAGGATTTGATTTTCATTTAGAACGGAGATAGGACCCAATCTAAACCACAGTAGTAAAGTATGATGGGAATATATCGTACTGGTGATGTTGAGACTGACCAGCCACAAAGGGCATATTAGAAATATGCGCGTAATCCGATCTGTGGGTTTTAATGGCACTTGTCAAGGTAAGTTTTGGAGTACTATATCTATGCCGACAGTTCTTGAGATTTAAATTATTCATGATTGTGAACTACCTTTCCAGTACAAGTCAAAATTCCCTTTGGGGGATAATGGGGCTCTCCATTCACGAACATGGTTCTTCGGATTTTAGGTGCCCAATTTAGAACATCGAAATACACACTTTAGGCTTTTTTGTGCTAGACGTGTGGTTTGAAGGGCGGTACTTTCCTGTTAAAATTAACGAACAACCCTTGCCCTATCACTCACTATTTAGGAATACTGTGGAGGTCGCTACTTTTTCTAGGGTGAGCCGTGCTTGAAGACCCTCCATGTCAAGTTTTTTGACGTTTTCTTTGCAAAATAATTGAGTTACAAATATCACGTTTTTAGATGAGAGAGAAAACTGGGCTCTTAAATATTGATATAATAGAGAACCATGTAAGTAGTGATTACAGCGCCCATAGGTAGAGGTCACCTGCGTCAATCCTCGAAACAGGTAATTTGCTCGATAGAAATCTTATTTTTCTAAGTGCCTGGGTTTCATTGACCTCTACGAAGCCCATTTCGAATTCGGCAGGTCTCTCTTTTTGAAACTAGGTAGTGTACGCCTAGTGCTTTTTAATAAACTTTGTGAGTCTCCATCTAAAAATTTATCTGCGAAGTACAGCAACTTTAAATAAAATCTTTTTTCAGAAAAATTCAAAGTTACGCAGATCTTGATTTCTCGCTTAGTAGAAATACTTGGAATATTTCAACTATATTTTTCTAAAGGTCGAACATGTCCCTAAATAACGTCATCAGGACAATACGTGGCGATTTGAGCAAAAGAAAATATACGAACTCAAACTTGGGGTCCGAAATCGCGCAAAACTTTATGACCAACCTAATATATCCAACCGTTACTCAATGATCGCGCATCCAGTTCCAAATTCTCCATTTCCATCTAATATTTCGAATGCGATAGAAAAGTCATAATATTGGATATA
The DNA here is from genome assembly GCA_036245805.1 of Pristionchus mayeri. Taxonomy (NCBI): domain Eukaryota; kingdom Metazoa; phylum Nematoda; class Chromadorea; order Rhabditida; family Neodiplogasteridae; genus Pristionchus; species Pristionchus mayeri. The sequence continues at coordinate 26,534,087 of BTRK01000004.1, read as the reverse complement.
TAAATAAAACTTTATCTTATTAGATTTTATTACCATTAAGATAGTAAGATGACTGTACACTCTTTGACACGCTGTTCGAGACGATTAACAAACGAGATGTAGAGAAATCGGAGACTCTTAGAAGAGAGCATGGTAGGGTTGGGAGATGATAAAATGAATAGGCCATTGTCACTCGGTAAAAAGATGAATTAAAGAGTGTAAAGCGAGAGAATCATCCCGATTACAAATCGATAAATGAACAGGATACTTCAATGCATGTAATCAATGGAAGTGGGAAGTGAAATTACACTCACGGGATTGAGGAAGAGTTCATCAAAAGGAAAATCGGGGGATTTACACGCTACTTCTGATTCAAAATAATAAACCAAATAATTGGATGGAAGGCAGAGTGGGAGTAATTACAGCAGGAAGGGGTTATCGAGTATATTAGAAGAGGGGATAAGGGACAATGATACTTTGACTTTAGCGATTGGTGAGAGAGAGATACACACCCGTCAATTCAATTTTTCGAGAGAAAGGAAAGGAAGGCGGGGATTGAAAAACTACTGCAAATATAATAGATGAGTCCAATACAAATCTACATCGATGTGGTTGACGAGTGAGACCCGTAGAGGCTCCATTATTCGTGTTCACAGACTGAGAGGGGATACCAAGAGACTAGACCCCGAGGGTACACTCGAGAATTGATAGATAGGAGGGAAGGAGGGACGGGGAGGGGGCTGGCCAGACAGATCAATCCAATCTCGAGTACATGACAGCCAGTTCCTTTCCGAAGTAAGTCTTCAGTTGGGGTCTCTTCGATTTGAGAGTGGGAGTGAGTAGTCCATTCTCGACTGAGAATGGCTCAGCTTGCAGGAAGATGTCCTTCACCTGTATCTCCCTCATCATCTCCCTCCCTCCCTTCATTCCCTACCTGCTCGAAACTGAATAGTCCAGCACTCTTTCCAGTCACTAGGATATCATCGAGAACCGCCTTCTTCACATCTTCCCGTGCACACAACTCATCCATCGTCCCCTTCACTCCCAATGCCTTCTCCATCGCAGGAATGAGCACCTAAGAGAGAGATCAGGGACCAGTCCCCCCCCTCCCCTCCTTCCTCACCTCTGCATCAGGGACGATGACAGCGATGAGGCAATTCTTGAGACTCTCTCCGTAGACGAAGGACTGCGCCACGTACTTGCATCGAGAGTAGATGTTCTCGATCTTCTCGGGGGCCACATACTCTCCCTGCAACCTCTCCTTCTCCCTCCCTCCCCTCTCCCCCTCCTCCCTCACCTGTGCTAACTTGAAGATGTGCTTCTTCCTGTCTACAATCTTGAGACATCCCTGTTCCGTCCATCTCCCGATATCTCCCGTGTGCAACCATCCCTCATTATCCAGAACCTCCCTAGTCTGTTCCTCATTCTTGTAGTATCCCTTGAAGATGGTGTGGCCACGCACGCATACCTCCAATCGACTCATTCACTCCCTCCTTCTCCTCTCTCTCATACCTCTCCAGCCTCATCCTTGGCGAAGTATCCCAATTCGGGCACATCGACCAGTTTTATGGCTACGCAGGGAGAAGGCATTCCGACGTGTCCAGGGAGTGAGTCTCCCTCCATGGACACAGTGCAGGCAGCAACACACTCCGTCTGTCCATATCCCTCCACTACGATGCATCCCATGGCTGCACGCACGAAGGTCAGCACGTTCTCAGCCAGAGGAGCAGATCCAGTGATCATCAACTTCACTCGACCACCCATCCCTGCAAGGAGAGAGTCAGGGGGAGGGGGGAGGGGGGGACACTCACCGTCTCTGATCTTCTTGAATACGATCTGGTCGAAGAAGGAATTGTTCCTCACGACGAAGTTCTTCATTTCTCTGGCCTTGAATGCGAGTGCAACTTCGAAGAGAGTCTTCTTCACGAATGACTTGTTCACCTCCGACATCACCTGAGAGAAGGGATTGAATCCCCCTCTACACTCCCTTCCCTCACCTTATCGTACAGTCTATTGAGGACACGCGGAACCACAGGGACCACAGTGGGTTGCAGTTCCTGAGAAGATGAGATGAGTATTGGAGGGAGAGAGGAGGGGAGCACCTTGATGTCATCGGGGAGAAGTCTTATGTCTCCTCGATAGAATCCCACTCTCGCTCCAACCATAAAGCAGACGCATTCGATCAGTCTCTCCAGCATGTGAGCGAGAGGAAGGAAGGAGATCATCACATCCTGAGAAGGATCTCTCCCACTCCACCCCCCCCCCCTCCCCCCTCCCCCTCCCTCTCTCACCGTATCCACGATGGCAGTCTTCTTGAAGTAGAGCAGCGTCGTAGCATCCGCAATGACATTGGCATGAGTGAGCATGACTCCCTTCAATCACTCCATCCCTCCATCCCTCCCCTCTCTCCTCCATTATACCTTGGGTGTTCCAGTTGTTCCCGATGTGTAACAGATGGTGGCCAGTGACTCGGGCGTCGGCTTCACGTGCTCGGGACGAGTCTGATAGCAGAGACATCAACCACTCAAGGAGGATACTTCAATACCTCAGCATTCTTCCCCACGTTCTCTAGTTGAGTGAAGGTGAGTAGTCTGACTCCTTCCTTCTCAGCAGCAGCCTTCAATTCCTCCGAGGGAGACTCCATCACAACCAAGACAGAGAGAGAGGGACAATTCGCCCGTTGAGAGAGCAGACCTGCAACGCCACTTCCATCCTCCACCCTTCTCCCTCTCTTCCACTCACCCAGTGCCTTTGAGTTAGCATCGCACACCACGATTTTCATTCCCGATTGGTTGATGATGAATGCACATGCATCGGGGCCGAGAGTCTCATAGAGGGGAACGATCACATTCGAGTACGAGTACGTCGCCAGTTCAGTCACGATCCACTGCAACAGATGAAGAGAGAGGGGAGGAGTGGGGGGGGGGGGGGGGGGGGGGGAGGGTGGTCCATCTGATGCTTACCTCGATTCTATTCTTCGAGTACACTCCAATGAATGTTTCTTCTCCCGCTGGGAGTCCCAATTCACGCAGGGCGATTCCCACGTTGTCCGATCGAGCGAGAACCTCAAGAGATCATTCCATCTTCCTTCCCTCTCTCCTGCTCCTCCACCACTACAAATGTGCACTCTTCGATCACGTTACAACATGCCTACACCAATAGTTAACCCATTCGTAAGCAACCGACACACCGCTTCTTGTATTTAATGTACTCCTATTCCCTTCCTAATCATTCATATATTCTCTTATTTCTTCTTCTGCCAGTCGAACACTTGCTTCTATTCTCGTTCAAACTGGTCTATCAATGCTTCCCCACGTGATTAGAAAAGTAAAGTTAGCCAAGTTATTGTGTGGTCGCATTCCTCTTCTCCGTAGACAGCAATGCAAGCTGTTCGTCCCCTGCCCCCCCCCCCCTCCTCCCCCCCCTTCCTCTGCTCACCTCATCGTACGAAGTCCACACGAATGGTTCACTTCCGTTGTTCTGCTTCACTCTCTGTCCCAGCATGGGTCCATTCTTAGAGAGACGAGCACCACGACGGACGCCCTACAATCAATAAAAATCAATTTAAAACGAATCCTCTGATCAAATCTTTTAGAACACATCCCCCCCCCCTCCCAACATTGGCCTTCTTCCATTTTTATCAATCGCACACCTCATTCCCATTCTATCACGCTACTTTCCAAATCGGACTTTGTCCAATCTCTTCTCTTTCTCCATCTCAGTGATCTTCATGTTCCATGAACTCCCTCTCTTCTCCAATCTCTCACCTTCTTTATCTACCCACGTTCTTTCCCCTCTCAGAGCAATCAAAAACAGATCAATCACCCCACTCCTCCATCCCCTCATATCTCAGGGTTCAAAGTAGAGCTACTTCCGTCACTTGTCACATGTGTACAACGACCAAGGACCATCAGAGTAAAATGAGTGGATGAGCCGATAGAAAGACTAATGCCAACTCTTTCTCCCTCCCTAAGTATCTCCTCCCATCCTCACACTCGCATCCATCAACTTCTCTCATCGTGTCTAGTTCTCACAAGTATCAATCCTCCGGCTTCTACCTCAATGCTGGAACATCACAATCGGAATGTTCCATACAAAATAGCTGTGTGCGTGGGATAAAAAAATGAGGACTATAAAGGTGCACACTTTATATCGGCAAAAAAATGATTAGCACAGTTCTTTGTATGAGTGCAAGAATGGTAGTGAGACAACTATTCGGCGAGAGTGCGGAAGGAGCAGTCTCATCCCGACTCCTCTCCCCCCCCCCTCCCCTCCTCATCATCTACAACACATCGGATTGTCGTCATCTGCAGTTGCGACTGCCTTCACAACAAGAGTGGAAGGGAGCAGTTGTCCCTCCTCTCCTCCCTCCATGCAGCATAACAAGGAACTCCCCTCCCTCCTCACCTCGTACAGAGTAGTAGCATCGTCGAAGAGGTGTCTCAGCAGCACCCCGTCGCTGATGTAGCGAGAGACACGAGAACCGTCCTGCAACAGACTTCCCTTCCCCCATTCCATCTCTTCCCCCCCCCCCTTCCTTCCCTCTATGACGATTAACTCACGAGGGGGGAATCAAGCAACAAGTGGGCATCACAGAACATTCCTTCCCCATCCCATTACGATCCTACGTCAATAACACTCATCATGTAAAGCATTTCACAGCACGCATAGACAATGTCCTTCTTATCAGTGTCCAATCCCTCCTTTGGCATCAATCCTCCCTCTAGTGCTCTTTCCTCTCTCCCTCTCTCATCCACTCACAGGCAGTTTCACCGTCTGGTTCTCTGGATCGACGAGAGGTTCGATCTTCCCCTCTGGCTTCGTCGTCATGTAGTATCCGAGACCCATCGTCACTGCTGCTGCTGCGCCTGCAAACAATCTGTCTCCATCCTGTCCACCTCCTCCCCCTCCCCCTCCCCCCCTTCCCTCCCTATCGTTACCCACTCAACGTACACGTCAAAGCGAGATGTTCGGGAGAAGAGGTCAACTTGCTCAGATATCCAGGCATTATCAACTCGGCCAGTGGGAAATGAAGTGATGAGGAAGAGGGCGGGCAAAGTGGAGAGTGATGGAGGGGGGAATGGGCACTGTGGTATACTGAGGGTCAGTGAGGGGAGGAGACGACCACTCACGTACTCTCTCTGACGAGTGATTGAACTGATAAGAGAAGGAAGGAGAGGGGAGAGGGGAGAGGGGAGAGGGGAGAGGGGAGAGGGGAGAGGGGAGAGACACCCAGACAATGACGAGAGATCAGCAGAGGAAGAGATGCAAGGAGAACAGCCCACTACCTCCAACCAACGACCACTCCCGGATTACAACCATTGGCCAAGCAGTTGCAACTCCCCATCCAAACAACTCTACTGAAATAAAGAAATAACCCCCATCAAAGACTAACAAATGATCTCCTGGAAAAGACTTAACAATCACGCCATTTAATGTGTGGAGGGGGGGTTGAAAGGAGAGAACCAGCGCATCACGGGAACACACTGTAGCTAACGAGAGGAACACAATGGGATTAGACAAAGGTCGTTTACAGGCTCAACTTAGATGGCAGTACATGCTCATCGCTCATTAGATTACTCAACCATGTCGGTCTTACAGTAAGTCAAAGGTAAAAAAGTAAAATAAAAATCGCTAACCCATTAGGAATATGAATGATGGCAACTGACCGAGTGAAACGAGAGAAGGTAGTGATCCTCCAGTGGATGCAGATGCTCCCCCTCGAAGAAGATGATCGAGTAGATCAGAGACTGACCTGCGACATCCACTTTCATCTACCTACGCTTTTTAGCATTCCCCAAATGTACTTGTAAATGACATGCTCTAAAATGTTTGTACCATCATAGGAAATGAGTGAATACGAACGGCCTTTCGCTCTTCCCTTCAACCGCATTAGGGCAACATGACAAACACAAGTCAATCCCGACGCTCTCGCCATTCAAACATGCTACCAAGGATATAAGCACAATATGATACATTGGAAATCATAATTCTCATCTAGAAAATTCGATTATAGAAATACCTAGGATCCAAAACTTGATGTTGTTGGTAACTACATAATCGTATGTAGAAGAAAAGATAATTCAACATTCAAAGTGAATAATGACGGCAGACGCCTAAATAATAACTGTATAATAACTAAATAATACCTAAATAATAACCTAAATAATACCTGCTAATGAAAAATTTAAAAAAATATGTTACGACTAAATTCATATATAATATATAACAAAAGAAAGGAAATGCACGTGAAAGCACAGCTTGCGACGATCGATATTATCCCTGCCTCGAACACCTAACTAACGCCAATAGAAGTGTGCAAAATGAGCAAGTATTTCCCAATGGCAACTCGTCCCTCTGCTTGTCCAATCATACGATGACTCACCCGTTGGACATCATTTGAGCAACTATCGAAGAGGGAGAAGGTAGAAGGAGGGAATGAGACTCGATTGGAGGGAAGACAAGATTCAGAAGGACATCTTCGGAAGAGTAGACGAAGAAGCGACGCCGTTGTTGGGAAGGAGACGACAGAATAGAGATGAGGCAGAATGGAGAGACTCGAGAGGGGAGAGAAGCAGTCGAGAGAAGGGAGGGAGAGAACGAGGGAAGGGGAGAGTCGACAAAGAAGGAGAAGAGGGATGGAGGGATGGAGCAACCAGACGACTCAGAGGACACTAGTAGAAGGACCAACGATAATCACCATATGTCGGGTATCAAATAATATATCCCACTCAACGGTATAACATGAAGAGCTTTACAAATTTGTTGAAGTTGGGCCTATCATTAGTCTCTGCACTTAAATAATTTTAATTTTAATGTGTCAATAAGTTTATATATATTAAGAAAGAGAACTACTAGAAATTCGCATAGAAACTGTCAATAGCATAACCATTGCGAGACTGTAGTTGGTGATACAAACATAGCATGAGACCTCCAGACAATTCCAGATTGATGACGAGTACATTAAATTTAACTGACGGTATCAACAATTTCTATTATAAGCGTGCTCCAAGGAAACAGAAAAAAAATTGCACATGACGGATCAACTCGTAACAAAGATGAAAGAGGTGGCGCAAGGGAGGCTACAACCGCAAGATTATGACGATGAGAATGAGAAAATGAAGTGAAGAGTGAAGAGTGAAGAGTGAAGAAGAAGGAAGAGGAAGCGCGCAGCCAGGCAAGAACAGAACGTGTACTAATAGACTGCCATTGCAGTTCGAGAGGGAAAGGTATCGATTCGTGACCCGGCGAGACACTCCAGTGATCTACCCGATGCGAGACATGCCTTCCCTTCGCATGATCTACCACTATCCCACAGCTGCTCTACCGCTAATAGGAAAGCTTTGAAATGGTATATAATATGTATTTTTCAAGAAGGTGCGAATCAAGCAGAAAATAAACAAATTAAATCGAATTTGTAGAGCAAATTTCGATATCAATCTAAGATGGATATCAATAAATGAACTATCGAGGTGAACATGCTAGGAATGACAGAACCAGGGCATGCCCGGGCAACGCGTTGCAACGGAGAATATCAAATATTTTTTAACTTCCCAAATCAAAATTTTACCTGGTCGGAACTGGAACCCAATTGGCGGTATCCCTTATCATGATTCACCAAGATTCGAGACGCAGACGGGAACCTGAAATATAAATAAATACGTACATTAATGGAATGCATTAAAGCTTTTAAAAATATACAACGGATAGAATTGCAGCACTTTAATTTAAGATTTTTAAATGTATAAACACGTCCAGGAATTGCGAAACAGTGGAAAAAATGCAAATAAGTATTAGCCACTAGTAAGTAAGAATAATGATTTAGCTATCTATGTTGAAATTGAAAAGTGAATTATCAATTCTCTATGCAAACATTGGTAAAAAGCGATAAAATAAGTATGAAAAAGATTCTTTTAACGTATGAACACGTATTATAAAGCCTACAACTCCTAATCCTTAATTCTTCATCCATTGTACGGGATACCAAGGATTCGCGTCTCATAAACTTCACTATGGATGACCAAGTATGAATAGCCGGGATAAGCTCAAGTATCAATCAGTGTAAAACATTTAGCGAAAATAGTTAAATCAATAAACAAGATACGATATTTCGTGGTGCTTGGTGGTGTTTGTCATACATACAGTACACCCTACACCACTGTACACCACTGAACATTTCAAACCATGGCTGACCCTCTACCATGGCTGTCTTTCGCGGAGCAAATGCATCTCCGATTCTTCCTTCTATTTCACTGATTCAAACTCCACCGGCACGATCTCCTCTGCCAATATCTTGCGTTGAGCTTCTCTCTTTCCTCCTTTCGCCCACTCTTATTTCCAGATGACGTTTCCGACTCTCTTCTCAATGTCCAATTCATGTTATCTGCTAGACCGCGATAGGAAAAACGTGACCAATCATTGAAAAGATGTCATGAACCTGATGTGATGTGATTTCACTCCTTGAATCTGTATTTATATTTTATATGTTTTCGGATGGAAGAGTTGACAATAAGGATATGCTGGGCTATTTATGGGCGCTCTAAATTGTGGACTGTTATCTTCATGAACTGAATTTCACACTGTGTTAGTGCTATGAATACGTGTACGTAAGTACTACGATTTATAAATGTTTATTTATCATTTTTTCCAATATTAGGTGTCAAACAGCAACGCAACATTTTTAGATGACTGCTACTGTACGTATTGCGTACCGCAACGTAATTAAGCGCTTGAGCTTCAAAAAAATAAAATTTTAACTTAACGGGAATACTTAGGAATACGCATCCCCATATCTTTTGTTCATCCAACTGTAGATCTCTTTGATTGACAAGATTGATCTACAGCTTTTTTTCTCTCTATGCACGGCCCGTTATCCGTCGACATTAGAGAACCTAATCCGCCTAATTTCTCTCGAACGGAAATCGTTCAAACGTGCCTAAATTGACCCTGCCTCAGGAAATCAGGAAATTGCGGGTCATTTAAGCTTCAAATTTTACAGTATTTATACCTCTCCTCTGCGTATTTTGCCAAATTTCAGTTTGCAATTCACTGCTAAATAGAGAATTGGAGAAAAGGGTCAAGTGGGCGGAGTTAGGTGGTCCCGATTTTCCGAATGTCGACGGGCAAGGGACCGTGTCTATGTCGATCGATCAACGATTCTGTATGTATGTACACAAAAGCGTTAAACAAAATGGCGATCATGTTTGTCGAATAGTTGGGCCAAGTGAGGTACCGTCGCATCTGAGTTGCTCTCTCGAATTGAGCTGTAACCGAACTGGCATAGTTCGAACTCACGTGCCTTATGGTTGCATGTTATTGTCGAATAAAGCGTCTTCGTTGAGTGGTGAAGAGGGAAGTGGTAGTGAGTAAGTGAACATAGAGCGATCGATTGATGATCCGTCGTCCCAATCAACACACACACACACCTCTACCATTCACACTCATTTACATCACCACTCGTCGGTCTCCCTCCTCTCTCACTCGCCCACTCTTTCTTTCTCCTATCACTCCCTTCACTTCTCATTCCACCCTCTTTCCTCTGGCGGTCCATCACGTATAAACGGGGTATATTCGTTCATTCGTTTCTTTCGTTTTCGTGAGTGGTCGACTTTCCCATTGGTCTCACTGGAGGAACTCTTCATCTTTGGGTGAAATTTAGTCACTTAATTCCTCCTTCCTTGACCGATACTTGGAAAGAGTTCGGAGTGATTGAAATGCGCGTTGATCTGTGGAATTGATAGGGATGCAGGCTCTCGATTCACTATCATTTCTATCAATCTTGTCTTCTCCCATAGGATAGACGATCGTTTCCCCTCCTCGCTCTGTCTCCGTCCCTCTCCCTCATCCCGTTTCGATAGAGAGCGCTCTCAGTTGGGAATCCTGCTCAGTGTGCCTGTGCCGTTTTTGCCGTGATGACTCTCTCTCCTCCGCCCTTCTCTCTCTTCTCTCTCATTCATACCCCCCCCCCTCCGTCCTATCGTTTCCTTTATGTTGTAATCGACGTATCTATCGCTTTCCACCCTTCATTCCCTCACTCTCTTTCCGTTATTTTCTATTGTTGTAATTGACATGCTTCTCCAGTGTTCTTCCTTCCTCTTCGATTCAAATGGTTGCAATGGGCGGAATGTTGAAGTTTTGCAGGTGTTGTGAGTGAGGAGAAGAGAGGATCTGGACGGGGAAGGACAGTCTCCTCTCTCAACTCTCCTTCCGTCATTATCTATTCGGGTACATGAAGCGAGTTGTGACTAACTGATGTGAGTTGACTGATCTCCCTCCATTCGATTGATTATCTGTCAAGTATGGGAAACTGGCCGAGTTGGGTAACCTCGTTGCATCGATTGTGTGCGCTGATAAGCGATGAAAGTGATGGAAATTTCCCTGCCCCGGAATGGCGAAATATTGTGCAAGTGAAACCCTCCTCGAAACTAGTGGAAAATTGTTTCATTTCGACGCTGGTTTTCGTTTAATTGATCGAGACTCTCATGGCTTCCTTCTTTCCTTCTTCTCTCCAAAAACCTTTCGAAAGCTAAAAATACGAAATGCATCGACTGCCGGATGCGTGATCGTAC
>BTRK01000004.1:26492514-26523040 GCA_036245805.1 Pristionchus mayeri | reverse complement strand
GTCATCCCCTCGGGTTCCACTCGAAGGCACGGGCAATGCAGTGGAAGTCACTCAAAACTAGCATTTACTATCTTCTTTACTTTTCTATAGGTTGAAAAGCGGGATAATGATTGGAAAGTAAGTTAATTGCTGACCCTGAGCCACTCGTATCTCTTGCTCGACTGCTTCATTCTTGTAGGAGGGAAGAAGAGGAGACGTACCAGAAGGATCTCCTCCCTTCTCCCCTCTCTCTCCTTCCCAACCTCCATTCGATTGCTCATACAAAGCAACAGAGGATCCTGAACCAGACGAGCCTCGATAGCCAGAGGAAGATTGACCGTAGGAAGGAGGAGGAACACTTCCTCCCACTGAGGAAGATTGTCCATAGGAAGGAGAGAGACTTCCTCCCACTGATCCCTCGTTCGAATCAATGAATGATGGGGAGGGAACTCCGCCAGAGTATCCGGAAGGGAAAGAAGGATTGGGTGATCCCTCATTGGGAGTCCATATCTTTCCGGAGGGACGGGCAACGAGGGGACGGGAGGGCATCTCATTCGAGGATCCAGATGAGATCACTGATGGTCTATGAATCATTCCCTTATTCGTCTCTGGTCGGATGTATCTGGCAGGGATCGAAGGGGGTCTTCTCGGTCTCGTCGTAACAGCAGAAGTCTCCACGATCCTCAATTCCTTCTTCTCTGAGTAGGGAACCACCTTCGATCCCCTCTCCTCCTCTTCTGTAGAAGCATAGTTGTTAATCTGAGTAGGACGGGGGATGGGATAGACTCGACTGGTGAGGGACTCTCCGTCGACGGAGGCACTCTCGTATATGGTATAGAGTATTCGATCGATTGGGAGAAGGAGGGGAAGTGGATACGGTACGAGAGGGATAAGAAGGCGTCGAATATGATTCCTCAGAGGAATTTGGGGGTTCAGGGGAACTGAATCCACTTCCAATGATGGTTGGTCCGATGAAATACGGAGATTTAGTAGAATGACGGTATGAAGAGGTCACAGATGGATATTGGGTAGAAGAAGGAGGAGGATTGGAATAAGAAGATGCAGGGATCCGATCATTTCTTGAGGGAGGAAGAGGACCACTAGGGATACCGAAGGTTGAGTACTCAGATGAAGCATCCAGAGGAGTCGAAGGAGGACGGAGAGTTGAAGAAGGAAAGGAAGGAGAAGAGTCGATACTCGAATACTCTTCTGATTCCAATGGAAGAGGACGAGGACGAGGAGAATACTGAGAGACCGAAGGACGAGTCACAGGACCATAGGAAGAAGGAGATGGAGAAAGAGTGGTAGGGGAAGGATAATGGATTGAAGGAGATGCAGAAGAGTAGGATGGAGAGGAGGATGGAGGAGGAAGGAGTGTTGATGGGAGGATTGCATCGACGTAGACAGGGGCAGGACCAGGGTAGTACCCGTTATTGGAAGGGTAAGAGGGGTTAGAGGAAGGAGTAGAGGAAGGAGAGTGATATCCAGAGAAGTAGGGAGAAACTGATGGAGAAGGAAGAGATGGACGATATACTGAAGGACGAGAAGGAGAGTAGATGGAAGAAGATGGAGGGGGAGTGGAGGATACAGGAGGAGGAGGGGGAGGGGGGAGGGGGAGCAGGGAGAGGGGGAGGAGGGGGGAAAGAGGGAGAAGAGGGAGATGGATATCGAGAAGGAAGATTGGATGATGATCCTGATAGGGAAGAAGAGGATTCGTGATTTGAGGAATAGTAGGAAGAGGATGCAGATCCAGCTGATGAAAAGGAAGAACTGTAGGAGGGAGGGGGGAGGAGGGAGAGGAGGGAGAGGAGGAGGAGGAGGAGGAGGGAGAGGAGAGGACTGGAATGGAAGAGTGAGGGTAGGGAATGAGAGTGGAAGAGGTACTTGTAGGGTGGGCATCGAAGTGGCGGAGTAGTACTGTGAGCCGGCAGGATAAGAAGGGTGTTTGGAAGAGAAAGGAGAAGGAGTAGATCTGGAATGGAGTCTCTTCCCTCTCTTCTTACTTCTCTTCATTGATGTGTGAGGAAATGCCTCGAATAGTGGAACGGGAATGAACTCACTCGAATCTGTCCTCTCTAATATCTTCGTACGATGGGATGTAGGCTGGAACTGGAGGAGGAGAGTAAGCACTGCAATTATCCCTTTACTCAGGAATCTCATTCGACAGCTAGATCTTCTTCCTAATTTAAATGGATCTTCCAGATCATAGATGAGAAAGTGAATGAATGAGTGAGAACCTCGGAGTTCGAACATCGGAGGGAGGAGGGACGGGGCCAGAGGCATAGAAGTGAGTGGGATAGACGTGAAAGGATAGAGGCTGAAGCAAGGATGAGGGGGGAGGGGAGGGGGGAGTACCTGGTAGGCAGTCTGCACTGGAGGAGGATTCAACTCCTCAGGGAAGACATACCCTGACTCTGCAATTTCTACTATTTCATTAAGCCTCCAAAGTAAATGTACACTGCTTCGTAGTGCAGAAGAATGTGTTGAACTATATGAATAATCTCTAATGGGTTCATTTTTCGATACTGAAGAAATACCTGACCCTCCTCTGAAGAGTAGCCTTTTGTTGAGGAACTCGATGGAGATGGAAGAGGAGAAGGAGGAATGACAGATGCTGCCACGTGAGATCCAGAGGAAGAGGACGAGGAAGAGGAAGGAGAGGGAGGAGGATAGGAAGGTGAAGGGGAGGAATGGGAGGGAGACAGAGATGGGTAGGAGTAACTGCCAGCAGATGATGAAGATGATTGATATGAAGGTGATCGAGAGGGGTACGATGAGGAGGTAGAGGGATAGGAAGGAGAAGGAGAAGGATATGATGGAGTGGAAGAGGGGTAGGAAGGAGAAGGAGAACGATATGATGGGGCAGGAGAGGGGTAGGATGGGGATGGAGAGGGGTAGAAAGGAGAAGGAGAAGGATATGATGGAGTGGAAGAGGGGTAGGAAGGAGAAGGAGAAGGATATGATGGGGCAGGAGAGGGGTAGGATGGGGATGGAGAGGGGTAAGAATAGGAAGAAGATGGGTAGGAAGGAGAAGGAGAAGGATATGATGGGGAGGGGGGAGGGGTAGGAAGGAGAAGGAGAGGGGTAGGAAGGAGAAGGAGAGGGGTAGGAAGGTGAAGGAGAAGAATATGATGAGGAGGGGGAGGGGTGGGAAGAAGAAGGAGAGGGGTAGGGAAGGAGAAGGAGAAGGATATGATGGGGAGGGGGAGGGGTAGGAAGGAGAAGGAGAAGGATATGATGGGACGGGGAGGGGTAGGAAGAAGAAGGAGGGGTAGGAAGGAGAAGGAGAGGGATATGATGATGAGGAGGAGAGGTAGGAAGAAGTAGTAGAAGGATATGATGGGGACGGGGAGGGGTAGGAAGAAGAAGGAGAGGGGTAGGAAGGAGAAGGAGAAGGAGAGGGATATGATGATGAGGAGGAGAGGTAGGAAGAAGAAGTAGAGGGGTACGAAGGAGAAGGGGAAGGATTCGATGGGGAGGGATAGGAAGAACCAGCGGATCCAGATGATGAAAATGACTGATATGAAGGTGATTGATTGGGGTTGGAAGGGGATGGGCGATATGAGGGAGCAGGACGATAGGGAGGAGGAGGAGGAGTAGGGTGAGGAGGAGAAGGAGGGAGAATAGGAGGAAGCATAAGAGGGATATGTTCTACCAGATGCAGCTGATGTTACTCCTCCAGAGGAATAGATGGGGGTTGATAATGAAGGAGGAAGGGAAGAGGGAAGAGAAGGAGAAGGGGAAGATGGAGATGGGTACGAGGGAGTAGAAGGAAAATTTGAAGGTGGAGGAGATGAGGTTGGATGATAGGAGGAGGAGTAGGAAGGAGGAGGTTGGAGAGAAGAGTTGGAGAGAACGGTAGAGTACGAGGGGAATGGATAGGAAGGGATTGAGGAAGATGATGGGGAAAGGGGGGAAGGAGAAAGAGTAGATGAAGGATATGAGGAAGGAATCCAGTAGGAAGAAGAAGGAGAAGGGGGAGGGAGTGGTGAAGAGGAAGATGGGAAAGAAGGGGTGAGAGAGGAAGGAGAGGAGTATGAGGGGTAGGAGGAAGAGGAATAGGATGAAGATGGAGATGGGTAAGATACTGTAGAAGATGAAGTGTATGATGGAGGAGCAATAGTAGTGGAAGATAGGGTTGAATAAAGGGGAAATGGAGTAGAGTAGGTCACGGGAGAGGAAGGACTCGTCACTGGATGGGAGGGAACGTGAGAGGGGGAGAGTGAAGGGAAATGAGGAGGGTTATATGGAGGGAGTACTGTAGCAGCACTACCATATCCATTATCGATCGTGTTATCAAGGGATTGATGAGTGGTAGTGTAGAGTGAGTATCCAGGTCCCCCGATGGCAGGGAAGTAGGGAGGAGGGGCAGAGGGAGATATCTCGATGGGAGTGCCATCTGAAGGAGGAATCAGTGATGAGATGGGGGAAGAGTCTGACCAGGTAGACATGCCACATGGATGCCCCTAATGAATCCAGTCCCGATATAAGCTTCTTCCTCTGATAATCTTTCCAATCCAACTGCTGTCTTCTTCTCTTCGGGTGTAATGGATCGTTGCTTCACTCCTACAGTAATCTTGACTCATCTTCACCACTAATCGAAGAAGTGGTTGGATGCTCACCGAAAGCTCTTCGTTGTTTCTCGATCCATGAGGAGAGTGATTCCTTCCCTCTCCTCTCTTCTCACCCACTCTTTTGTTCACTCTTCTCAGAGCTATTCGAGATCGGGCCGAGTCCTCACTGCAAAACAGTCTCCCCCCTAGATACTCGATTTGTTCCCTTCCTCTTCCTTGATCTACCCTTCCCCCTCCTTCTCCCCTGTTCTGCAATCTTCCATCCTGTATGTATCATCTCTCAAAGAGGTCGTTCAGACCACTTGAGGAGTCTCCTAAATGGGTAGTCCATAGTCTATAATACTTCGTTCTCCTAGCATCCGTTCAGTCCTTAAGGACCTTCCTGTCCAAGTCATCAAGATAAAACAAGCACTGCGTTATGGTCATAAATGGTGATTGGAAGTGAGTTGTGTGATGGGGAGGGGAGTGAGGGAAGGAAAGATAAGCCTAGAGTTATCTCTCCCACTTAACTCGTTTGAATCCTTTCCCGTGCTGCATAATCAATCGATAATCAGTCAGATTGAGATCATTGTGCCCTTTCCGATTGAATTACGACTAATGGGTGGAACAGATAACAGGTCATTGAGCTATTCGAAGAACGGTAGAACGAGAATAGAAAGCAGAATGGAAGAGGATGGACAATATGAAATGGAACTCACGTTGAGTGAATGGAGTAAAAGGAAGACTTCGAAGGATGTAGCGATTGAGAGAATGGGAGTGATAGGGATGAGCCAGTGATGGATAAGGGAAGGGAGAGAAGAAGGATGAGGGACGTCCCTTCGATCAGAGACGTCCAAACGACCATCCAATCGAGATCTCAAGAGTCAAATGAGAAGGGGCGGAGAAGAGATTGAGACTGTGACCTTCCCCCCTCTAGTAGTCATAACTCAGTCGAGTGAGAACCAAAGGGATATCATTCGAGTTGAAAGCGATCCAGTCAGTTATTGTTAGAGAGGGGAGGGAAATCTCGAGGAGGAAAGAAGAGTGATGAGGGAATGGAACATTACAGGAGAGAATAGGAGACATCTTACTTAGCCTTTCACTCTCAGTATCAGACTAGTCGGCAGAATGAACGGAGTGTTGCAACCAGAGATGAACCTAATCAGTGGGAGGAGTGAATGGACAAGCGGCCACACCCAGGGAGAGAAGACGCACTCTAGTCTTGACCTACCTCTCTACCGGATCAAATTGGAGGGGCACCTACCATTATGTGCCAACTAGTAAGGGAGGGGATATGCATTAGTTGAACGCAATATAAGAGGCTCTTCTTAAGTATAGCTCACGAGGTGCGAGGTTCAAAAAATTAGAAAAAAAAGAATCTATTCTATTGTACAGTAGCGCGCAAAAGTGTTGGGGGCACTTTTTCAACTTGCTGTAACTTTTTGCCCAGTAAAGATATCATTCTGAAACTCCGGTATTATGTACCAAATTCATTGGAGATTATGACCATCATACTTTGGCATGACGCAATCGTACAGTCGTTTCGTAGTGATGACGCAATTTAAATGTACTTTTTCAAAACGGCATTATTCTTACATGGATTTTTTCCAGGTCGCCAAACTTTCTGAGGTCGGAGTCATGCCCGAGGTCTACCCAGAAAAAAAATTTGAGGTTGCTGCGCAACCGCATATTTGCTGCAGCCTTGCTGCAAAATCGAGGTCGCAAATTGAGATCTCGGCTCCTAATCAAGCTAGAGACTGGTTCAAGACATCAAAATGATCGCCAGCTTGATAGCAGATGATCCCGAGAATATGGAAACAATAGCTCGAAATTTGCCCTCAGGGCATGAAAAAATCACTTTTTTGAATGACCATTTTTTGGACATTCACAATTTTGCGGGAAAATTAGTTAAAAATCTGGTTTTTGCATAGACATATTCAAAATGTATTGAAGAACTGATTCCCAACTTTTTAGAGTGTTTGGATAACTTTCCAGCCCGTGGCGACCGTTTTCCGGAGGGATACTCGGGTCTGGAAAAACCCTGTTTACGCACTCTCGTCGTCTGCACCTCTCTCGCCCATAGTGGTAAACAGGGTGCTTCCCGACTCTAGTATACCTCCGGAAAACGGTCGCAGCGGGCCGGAAAGTTATCCAAACACTCTAAAAAGTTGGGAATCAGTTCTTCAATACATTTTGAATATGTCTATGCAAACCCGATTTGACGATCCACAAAATAAACCCGATTTTAACCTAATTTTCCCGCAAAATTGTGAATGTCCAAAAAATGGTCATTCAAAAAAGTGATTTTTTCATGCCCTGAGGGCAAATTTCGAGCTATTGTTTCCATATTCTCGGGATCATCTGCTATCATGCTGGCGATCATTTTGATGTCTTGAACCAGTCTCTAGCTTGATTAGGAGCCGAGATCTGAATTTGCGACCTCGATTTTGCAGCAAGGCTGCAGCAAATATGCGGTTGCGCAGCAACCCCAAATTTTTTTTCTGGGTAGACCTCGGGCATGACTCCGACCTCAGAAAGTTTGGCGAGCTGGAAAAAATCCATGTAAGAATAATGCTGTTTTGAAAAAGTACATTTTAATTGCGTCATCACTACGAAACGACTGTACGATTGCGTCACGCCAAAGTATGATGGTCATAATCTCCAATGAATTTGGTACATAATACCTGAGTTTCAGAATGATATCTTTACTGGTCAAAAAGTTACAGCAAGTTGAAAAAGTGCCCCAACACTTTTGCGCGCTACTGTATGTCAAATTGGTCACATCCGCAATACCATCCACCCTTGCCTCTTCTTTGATTATGCAATCATACTTCAAAATTAATCATTTATCGCTCAACATTGGTACGAAAAAGACTTAAAAATATACTTATATTTAGCATCAGTTAATATCTCAGTAACGAGATGACTCACCGAGCGATCGAAAGGAGGAATAACAACCCAAAAGAAAGGGGGAAGCATCAGAAGGGAGGGAACAAGGGTGGTCAGTTTATCTCCTCTTTCCGTACTTGTTCTTGCCGCCGCGTCCAGCCTGCCCTTTCCCGCGGGCAAGATCCTCTTCGTCCCATCGCTGCAATCAATCAATTCCATGTTAGCAACAGTAATATCGTAAATTTTAGCTAAATTTCAAACCAATTGGCTTATGAAAGCAAAATATTAAAAATGTATTCCACTATTCTCAAATCTATTAATACTCACCATATCCTCTTCCTCGTCACTAGATTCCTCCTTGTCCGAACCCTCTTCCGACTCATCTTCACTTCCAGAGGTAGGCATATTATCATCTTCCGAATCGGATTCCTCTTCTCCGGATACAGCTCCAATGTCAGTGAACTCCACCTAAAATAATCTTTCCTATAGGTTGGAGCATTGGTTAATAGGATTGATCAATTTTCATAAACAAATAATCGGAACTAGTAGCTTCAATCTTACGCGGTGGAAAAAATCAAGGAGAAGAGAACAAATTTGAATTCCCGCAATTCCATATTTCGGATCCCAGTAGAGATAGCGCCTTGAAATTTATAATGTGGGGTGGTTTTTACTTTTCCACCTGATATTCCAAATTACAAATCGCTATCTCTACTAGGAGCCGAGATATGAAATTGCGGGAACTCAAATTTGTTCTCCTCTCCTTGAATTTTTCACAGCATTACACAACACAAAGGCATATATTTTCCACCATGGATAAAAATTTCTCTAAAAGTATATATTTTTTAAACGAACCTCTCCCTCTTCCTGCTCCTCGCCACCCTCGTTCAACTTTGCATTGTCGGGCAGCTCATTGTACTGCTTCAGCAGACGTGCCTCATCGGGGTTATATTTGAGAATCACGTCGGCCTGAATAAATGATTCATTTTTATGAAAACAACAATGTTAAAAAAATTACAACCCTCTCTTAGAAATTAGAAAAATGTTATGTGGAGAATATAACGTAATATAGCGAAACGAACTGACCTTTTCATCTTGGTAATCTCGTAGACCGACCAGAATAATGTCTCCTGTGTTTATCCATACCTGTAAATTAATGGTAAACAAGCTATCGATCTATATAGAAAATGTATGTACCTCATTTATTCGAGATAACCAATTGCGAACCAAACTACCTAGTATATAGCTAAGCATATCTTACCTTCTTCCTCAGCTTTCCGCGGATATGGCACAATCGCTGCTTTCCATCGAAACAGAAAGCCATGAGACGTCCGTTACCGAGCATTTTCACAACCTGTGCATACTCTGCAATGACATTTTAATAAGACAAGCACATAATAAATAGCAAACCTTGTCCCGGTTCTTTGAACTGAAGCTCGCGCTTCATTACATCGTTCTCATTCTTTCCCCTTCTTCTGTTTTTTCCTCCCTTTCCCTTATTCTTAGGCATTATTCCTCCTGGAGAAAACACATTTAAACAAAGCATATTGTGATAAAAGAGACGCGCATAAAGAGACGAGCGCAAACGCGTTATCAACATATAAATACGAAAATAATAGAAAAGAAAAACCGAGTGCTACCGAGAAAAACGAAAATGATTTTCGTCAAGATCTCTAATTACAGCATGCTGCAAAAGTTTGGCTCCTCCCTCTTATAAACAGAGCAAGTTTTGTTACAATCAACTTATTTTTTCAATTAAAAAAAATTATATGTACGTTCAATGCATATCGCATAGTTAAATCATATTTTCAATAATATATAGCTTTATTAGAACGTGCAAAAAGTTATTCATATTTATTTATGGTGAGTATGATTGGGTCGCTCGTTTACTCCGCCGCGGAAACGGGTATTTGTTTTATTGGTTAAATCTTATGAGTGAGCATGCTCCTGTTCTCGCAGTAGGAGCAAGCAAGGGGGGCGACTGCTTCTCCTCTCGAAGACGTTCTTGTCCAGTCGACCACTTTTTCCCCACCCCTTCCTTCGATTTCAACATCCCCACTAACCGACACCCCTCTCAGCGCCCATTCTGGCGAAGAGAATTTCTCTCTTCGCAAGTTTGTCGACGCTCTCTGTGAGAGCATAGGATTCGACAAAACACAGGCACGTACATATATCGCGTGTTAAATTTATTTACCCAACGATGTTTTCAGTTTTACGTGTTACTCATTCTTCTACTTCTTATCATCCTAAACACATTCTGCATCTGGATTGCCTGGAGCTACTACAGTCCAAAAATTCGCGCATACCAAGTTAGCCAATTACCTCACAATTAATATAAATAATATTTAGGATAACGAGCGTCTCTACCGTGCTCGAATACAAGCTGACAAAGAGAAAAGTGAGTGAAACTGCTAGTTTGTCATCATTCGATGGGGATTCATTTCTCATCATCATCTTAAAGTTTCCCAACACCCATGTAAATAATTTGAACTGGCGGGAGTACCCTGATCACGACAAAACGAGCGAGAGAGTGTGTAAAAGAGAGAGAGCGGGCGTGATCAGGCAACTCCGACTGAAACCTTACGGCTCCACGTTGTTGCAAATATTTATTTTCTATTATTTTCATTATTCCAGTTTAACTGATTAGAACCCGTTCTACTACATTGTTAAATAATATAGAAAGGCATTTTCAAGGGTGTTGGGTAACTTTAATAAAACAATTCAGAAGCGGACGACAAGAAAGACGACTAAAGATGGATAAACTCAAAAATTTCATGAAGAGCAAGAAGGTTAGTTCTTTTTTCTTTCCCTTGTGCATGTATAGTATTGATTCATTAGGTGGATCGTCATTTCAAGCGCTCGGGCCAAGGTGCTAAGCTGTCTGATGGATCGTCATCGTCCTCAAAACCAAGCGTCGTCCCAGGATCCATGCAGGTGGGAGAGGTATCCCGAGGACAATGGAGGATGGAGTGTGTGCAGGGTGCTCACGAGGTGGATCGAGTGCATGCTTCGGATGTGGCTGCACAGGCAGCACTCAAGAGGATGTATGCAGGAGAGGCCACTGTGAGCAGCAGTCAGAAGAAGATCCAGATGATGGTGAGGGATGGATAGGAAGGAGAGAGAGACACTGACTGGGTTGAGGCCCAGCGGGAACTGGAGCAGGAACGTCGAGAGAGGGAATCAACATCTGCTCAATTCGCTAATGACATCAAGAATCTCAGAGTACAGGATACTGTGGTAAGCATTTATAGAGCGACGGATATTTTGGTTACATTTACTCGCGTTGTTATTAAACATTTTTTTCCGGTTCACGAACTCGATCATTCGAATGCTATTAGTGCGGTGAAGTTTACCTGTGAGCTGCTAGGAGATGATGTCGCTCTTCCGAAAAATGAGGTTTGTTCTGGTGTGATTCACTTTTGTAAATGTAAGAAATGAATTGAAGCTCCGTTCGTATCTGGAGTCGTATCTACGTGAGGAAATGGGGGAGGAAGGCGTAGTGCCTGCCACTCTGATGATCACCTCTCTCAACAATTCTGAACCTAGGAAGGTGGCTATGGAAACAATTCGGAAATATCTACAGGTCTGAAGCACTTTGATTTTGTATCTACATTCCTCATAGTTCAGTTAGTATATGGTTTATTCAGAACATCCTCGAGAATCAGAGTGATCCTAAGTTCCGGAAGATACGAATGAGCAACAAAGCATTCCAGGTGAAAAACGACACGCATTTTAAAGTCTCCTAGGCTTTTCCGTTTTTAATGTTTGAAATTGTCGGTAAAGAAGTGATATATCTCATTGGCTAACAAAAATTGTGAATATTTAGCGAAAGTACTCGATCGATGTTTTTATATACAGGAACGAGTACTAGCAGTCAAAGGAGGTCGAGAGTTCCTGGAAGCAGTTGGATTTGAGGAGATGGAAGATAAGAATGGGGAATTGAGTGAGAGGTATCTAGTGATGAGTGAAGAAGCCGCACTCAACGACGCCAGACTCATCCAGGCTAGTTTCCCTCTTCCCACACTACTTTTTGTAGTCACGTAATGGTAGAACAATGCTGCGATGATTGAGTTGTTGTATTATCAATAATTTGCTTCGCATCGGGGAACAATTGTCCTGTTGATCGAATGTTTATTTCTTTGAGGCTTTGGAACTACTCGATGGTGCGACTCCTCTTGCGCTGAAAGTTGCAAGAGATACCAAAGTAAAAACGTGTTTGATTGAAGTTTGATTTTGATGTGGACATATTAAGTTGCTATATTAAGCGTGTTTATTCATTTTGTTAGTGGTATAATAGTTGTAATTGAATGGATTGCAGACCTTCACTCTGAAGGAGGGCGAGAAGATCTCATCTCCAAAACTACCCCCTGATTTCTTCAATCTCACTGGAGATGAGTTGAAGAGAGAGCAAGAAAGGATGAATATACAAGTAGATCGAGTGAGTTTATTATTTTCTAATATCTAATTGTAAATGCGTTAAGCTGACAACTATGCGAACTCGTGAGATGCGTGAGAAAGATGCAAAGAGTGCGGACTATCGATACAAGTATTCCCTCGTGAGAGTGAGAACTCCCGATAGATGTATGATCCAGGTAAGGACTATTACTATTTGTATTATATTTTAGAATATTCGCGACAGTTGCTTTGGTTGGAGTAGAAAGGAGTAGAATGATTGGTTGCAGGGAGTGTTTG
Organism: Pristionchus mayeri; assembly: GCA_036245805.1. Taxonomy (NCBI): domain Eukaryota; kingdom Metazoa; phylum Nematoda; class Chromadorea; order Rhabditida; family Neodiplogasteridae; genus Pristionchus; species Pristionchus mayeri. The sequence continues at coordinate 26,510,930 of BTRK01000004.1, read as the reverse complement.
GAGTGCAGGAGCAACTGCTGGCAGTGAGAGAGTGGATCCACTCTCTACTCGCCTCTCCCGATGCTGAATTCGATCTGAAGGACGCCGCCACTGGGACATTGAAGGTTCGTCCCATTGATACTGAGAGAGTGTGAATGGAGGGAATGTTGAGGATGAGACGAAGAGTCTGGCTGAATTGGGACTCGTCCCTGCTGTCACCATCCATCTGGATTACAGAGGAGGCGAGAGAAAGAGAGAGAGGGAGAGAAAGGTTGAATGATGACTGTTTCAGACGTAGACCCGTCAATTCTCTCAACGGACGTGATGAACGATGCTATCCCCTTCTCCATTCAATGATCACTTTTTTTCGGGCAGAACTTACTCGCTTGTGAAATGAAAGCGCTTCTTATCGCAAATATAACGTGGCTCTTATTTTTCCAGTGATTATTCCACTTCTATCGGGCTATGGCGTATTCGTAGGCTGTACAAAATAACTTCATACTGTAAATCAGAAAGAATCAAATAAAGTATTTTATCATTTCGAAGCTTGACAATCTGAATCTATGTTGGTGGCATGCAATCGTATCTGCTAAAACACTCTTCATTCATTAATATTTGCAATACAGATGGAAAATATTTCTACTTCTGAAGAGGAGAAGACTCCAAAGCCTCTGTCAAGTGGTTAGTTGCGGCTAAATGCTATTCATTATGTGGAAAAATCCCGGCCGTTTTCTATGTTAAAATACAAAATTGCTTTAGAAGAACTGAGTATCGTTGGAAAATCCAGCAAGCCCAACTACTCCTCTTTACCTCAGTCATCGATCCTTAGTAGACTGAAGAACTTCCTTCCCCAAATGGAACAAGCAAATGCGACTATTGAGAGTACCAAAATAGGTGAGCACTTTGCTAATATGTTTTCTTTTACTAATTATTTTCAATTCACAGAAGGGGTCGGAATTGATATCGAACGTGTTGTCGAGAGCAGCAGTGATTCTGACTCTGATTCGAGTGAGGATTCTGAGTCGGACGAGGGTGAAGAGATGGAGGAGAAAGAGGGAGAGAAAAGGAGTATTCAGATGCAATTATCCCTTTTCAAGGTTTCAATTACGTTTTATCGTAAATAGTGTAATAAATAGGGTAAAGTGTGATATTCTATCTTATCATAAGATTCTTATCACACTTTATTTTAGGAGGGTTCACGAATGGAGGAAGATGCCGAAAAGTCATTGCCAGAGGCATTCAGAGACAATAGAGATGACGTGAAGGAAACGGAATCTCCAAAGAAAAAGTTGATTGAAGAAGTATGATCTATTTGAAACTGTTATGCTATTTCCATTGTTCGGATTACATTCACTATTGATTTCGATTCTAAATCATTATTTCGAATGGTTGGATTCGTTGTTTTGCTTCATTGTTATTCATCACTTATTGTGAAATCAAACGTGTGACTCATTTTACTCGACCTCATTTCATCTTAGTTTAAAATCTGCTTGTTACGTTTTCACATCTCGCTGAATAAACGTGTGAATGCACAATGATCGTTGGATTTCTAGTGGTTTTCATACCCCATGAATTTATCTCGTTCGGAATGTTCTCACTGTCCAATTGCTAGAGGTGCGTGAGTAGCTCGGCTTGTAGATGACCCCTCGTCTCTTACGATCTCTTGGAGCTCTTTGTAGGTGCGGAATAATTGAATTCGTGTGCGGTGTGCGCACGCGAACCACAAAATTTTGCAAACTGCACTTTCAGCGGCATATTGATTACTTTTTAATGGAAGATTTAGGAAGATGTCGACTGCCGTCCAATACGATGTCAAAGGAGTGGAGAAACTTAAGGATCTCTATTCTGATTTGGCACAGGTTTGCTCCATATTCCCTCTGCTGGTGCAAGTATTAACGGTGATCTTATGTATTGTTGACACTCTCTCAGGTCCCGATTGCTCTCTCTGGTCGAATCACGGAGAATAAGGAGGGTATCATCTCAGTCACTTCAACATGGGCGAATCGAGCACTCGGAGGACTGAATAAGATGGTGACAACTTATCCCATTCTCCTTTCCTCTCCTCTTCCTTATCTTTGCAACAAGAGAACTCAGGCGACGACTCAACGTGTGAGTGTTCTTTCGAAAGGCGAGGATGGAATCATCAAGTTGATCAACACCCAGACTGCCCCTCTCTCCAATCTAGAGTCAGTTTAGGGACCACCAAACCGGAAAATCAAACTTCACTTCCGGGAAAAGGTCAAATTTTCCGTGGTAAATCTCGCTCCTGGCGCGAATTTAAATCTGTTAAGAGATTTGGTTTTTTCTTGTTTTCTTTAGGGATGGCAACGGTGTTTACGAATGAGCAAATCAATTCACAGAATGGTACACAACTGAAAGCTATGCCTGCCCCATTCCGACTTTTCACTTTAGTTTTGTAAAAAAAATGTTTAATTAATTAGAAAAACATTAACGAATGACAAGCAAAAGGCCGACGCTTTCAGTCCAAGTGGAGCACATCGCAAGTCACGTTTTTTACTAAAAATATCGCAAACTGAAATTCGGTTGCGTTGTAAAACTTTATGAACGGGGTTGAATAATTTTTTCTCATGTTAACGGTACTCCGACAGCAATAAAACATCGCTTAAAAAATGGAAAAAAAGGTTTAATATTGGTAGAACTTCAGAATCACTTGGTTACGATAGCGGGAACTTTAAAATTCATTTCCACGCAGGGCGACATTAGTATATTTCTGGTTTTTTTGCAGAGCATGCGTGATGGGATGATGGACCAAATATCACAAAATCTCGAACATACTAATGTCGCCCTTCAAGAAAACGAAAAAAATGCATTTTCACAACGGTAAAATGCTCAACTTTGACGGCCTCATCCTCTAACATTTAATATTTTTATTTATTTTTATTGTGAAAACAATTTTTTGTGAATGATAATCTACTCAAACTGAGGAAATGAACCCTCAGCACTTAATTCTGAAAACATGCTTATTTTCGATCGCTTCGTGCGCCTTCATTTCTACAGCATGCATCTTCTTGCCATGCTTATCGCAGTTTCATTATATATTTATATTCATTCCAATCAATAAAATACTTCAAATATCACATTAAATATTTTTTTTAAATGTTTTAAAATATTGAAAGAATTTGGCTTGAAAGGTACGGTAGTTTGAAAGCAAAAGCGTCGGAAGGAGGCAACCAATATTCCGTACTCAAAAATTTGAGCTGCCGTCCCTAGTTTTCTTGTAGGGACGGCAGCCCGAATTTTTGAGTACGGAATATTGGTTGCCTCCTTCCGACGCTTTTCTTTCAAACTACCGTACTTTTCAAGCCAAATTCTTTCATTATTTTAAAACATTTAAAAAAATATTTAATGCGATTTTTCGACAATTTTATTGATTGGAATGAATATGAACACATCTTGAAAGAACAACAAGCAAAGCAAAAAGAGATATGTTGCAGAACCGGAGAAGCACGATGTGATCGAAAATATACGTGTTTTCAGAATTATGTGTTGAAGCTTCATTTCCTCAGTTTTTGGTAGATTATCAATCACAAAAAATTGTTTTCACAATAAAAATACACAATAAATATAAATATCAAAAAAAGAGAATGAGGCTGTCAAAATTGAGCGTTTTACCGTTGTGAAAATACATTTTCGGTGTTTGCAAAGAGGACGACTTCCGTATATTTGAGATTTTTTGATATTTGTTTTAGAGCAGCATTTCCCAATTTATGGTAAAAAAACAGAAATATACGGAAGTCGTCCTCTTTTTAAATGATTTTTAAAGTTCTCGGTATCGTAATCTTCCTGATTCTGAAGTTCTATCAATATTAAACTATTCTTTCTATTATTATACGATGTTTCATTGCTGTCGGAGTACCGTTAACATAAGAAAAAAATTATTGAACCTCAATCATGAAGTTTTACAACGCAACCGAATTTCAGTTTGCGATAATTTTATTTAAAAAAACGTGACTCCGATGCGCTCCACTTGGACTGAAAGCGTCGGCCTTTTGCTTATCATTCATTTATGTTTTTCTAATTAATTAAAATATTTTTTACAAAACTAAAGTGAAAAGTCGGAATGGGGCAGGCATAGCTTTCAGTTGTGTACAATTTTGTGAATTGTTTTGCCCGTTCGTTAACAGCGTTGCAGTCCCTATTTTCTTGCTTATTTTGAGGTGCCGCTCTCCATTTTTTTTTATATATGAACAGAGTTTTCGAATTCAAAATTAAGCTCAAAACAAGGAAAAAATCGTTGGTTGCGAAAATTTGCTGTCGTTGTCTGAACTTTGACAATGGTATATAAAATCCTATATCTTCTGATTTACGATGTGCCGCTTCTCATACACAGGTTCGCATAGTTGTTCTAGTCTGTAGGAATGTTTCATAACAAAAACAGGAAAATCGTTGGTTGCGAAAAAAAGAAGGATACTGTAGCATGATCCTTCCAAAATAGCTGTTTTATTATTTATTTCGTTTGAATAGTCTTTGATTTATCATAACAGCATCCATTTGATGATTAATTGATGAAAATAGTGCTCCTTGATGCTCGACGCGGAACATTGAGTAAAAAAATACAGACGTTGACCCAGCGAACTGGACCGCACGCGTGAAATTAAGGCGTCGCGGCAGCAACCACACCACGATAGACGGGGTCAACAAAGGGTGCCTCATACGTAGGGACCGCGGATGCCCTTGTAAAGAGGTTTCAGAAAAATGTTTACGCTCTGCGAATCTACACAATTGGCCATGGCGAAACGTTTAGAAATGAAAACAAAATAATAAAAAAATAATTTTAACAAATTCAGTCACTTCTAAAATTTCCCCTTGGGTCACTAGACTACCGTATGATGATTAGAGTTGGAGCGCATTACGAGTCAGGATTTTCGCATCATTTCGTGTTTTTATTGATTTGTATATTTTTACTATTTGTATTTTTGTATTATTTATTTGTGAACTGCTTTAAGTGAGTAGTGCTAGCTTCTGAACTTATAGTTGACCGGAAAATGAAGTGTATCAAATATGGACAGGTGAAGTAATTAGTAGTCGTAATTAGTAGTTTAGAAGTAGTCGTCCGAACGAAAATGGGGCATGACGAGTGTGTGGAATAGGTTAAGGAAGGTTTGTTGCATGTGATGGACACAAGAATATAAAGGGGGCACCCAAAAATAAAGAGAAAACGGGGGAAGAAATAGGAGGTGCTCGAAAAATGCCAGATTCGTTCCGGTTTTTGGAAAAGAAGTAGTCGTCCGAACCAAAATGGAGCATGACCCTTGTGCGGAGCAGGTAAAGGAATGTTTTTTGCATCTTCTGGACACAAGAATGTAAAGGGGGCATTCAAAAATAAAGAGAAAACGAGGAAAGAAACGACGTCGGGAAATTGCAAAAAACGGTTTAGGCCCGCTAAAAATCTTCTCCCTAAACCAGAAGCGGCGAACCAGTCGCAAATACGTTTCTAATGGGTTTCTCTAGCTACATGACGGTAAATATGACCTAGAAAATAATAAAATAATGCAAAATCGATAAAGAAAGAGTTGAAAAAACTTCATCACAGCACGACACAGAGTAAAAACGGTACAGTATCTAGGCACACCATTAATCGTGGTGTGGAAATGTGATGGACGGCAGAAAGGACGGGCCTCCGCGGTCCCTACTCATACGCTGCGAATTTGAATTTTTAGAAAAATATGATCGTATTTCTGAAATTCCACACCCTCGATTGCTCCAAAGGCAACAGCAAAGTATGATTTACAAGAATTATAAATTTCTCGTGGTGCCCCCTAGAGTCAGTTAGCCAATTATCATTCAGAAAATGAACAAGATTCTCGCAACTTTCCGAATTGTGACAGTGATCTTTCAGTTCTCAATCGATAGCGTATTCTCCTACGGACTCTCGTCTCGTTCAGTTGATCACTATTCCAGAAGGGAAGGATAAGAAGCAATACTTGAGGGTGAGGGAAACTATCCATTCTAGAGATATCAATCAAGGTTCACAGGTGGTGGACACACTGAATCACGTCGAATTGCTGTCAGTGGACGTGAATGGGCAGTCTAAGCATGGACTAATCTACGGAATGGGTGCAGGTCAGGGGCCTTTCACCCATCCCCGTATCAGATTGACATTAGAAGTTGGATGCTAATATTCTAGAATAGTTTGCATCTTTGATAACATTATGATTTCTTCAGCGCCTTTCGGTTGTCTCTCTTTCTCGTACGGTGAAGGTCATATACTGTATTGCGCAGAGAAGAAGAATAAGGTGGGGAGGGGAGGGGGGGAGGGAGAGAGACGATGTATTGCAGTCTTCTGGGTACTTCGACGTTGATCTTGAGTGGGACAACGAGGAGAAGATAGTGGAGAGCAATGTGGTATGATATCCATTCGAGAGATGAGAGATGAATCAATCGAAGGGGGAGAAGTACAAACTGACGGAGTCGTGGGGAGAAGCTAATTTCGATGTGAAGAATCCCGTTCTGTGTGTGATGGATGTACCTTCGGGAAAGGTACCTCTTTCTATTCTCCATTATTTTGGGAATCAACGTACGAGAAATCCTAAAAAGAAATGGATATCACAGGTATCACGAGCCAGTGAAGGTCTGCGGGAACAATTCCCGACTTTTATTTTTTGTTGGGCTTCATATTGTGGTGGTAGCATACACTAGAGACAACTTCCCGAAAAATCTAGGTCATAGGTCCCAGATCCGGCTTTTAGGAATTTTCCGGTTCTATAGCCGGCTCTACCGTAACTTAGCTCCAGATTATGCTACAGACATGAAATTGGGCTCAAAATACGCAGAAAAATGAGTTGAACAACTTTTATGTTATGTGTGAAGCTGTGGGACTGCAAGTTCAAATAATATGAACTAAAAACTGAAATTCCAAGTATAAATAAAATCATAGCGTCTCGGTAAGGAGCAAACCCAGTGAATTTTATTGCAGATTATGGAAGCTTGACTTCATAGGCATATAGGAAAAATAGTAATCGGCAATTTTAGGGGGGGGGGACTTTTTTTCGCAATTTTGCTCCGAAGGTCGAAAACGAGTTGTCAAATTTTGAAAAATTCTCATCTCGCAGATTTATCATTTCAATCGATCAGATCAGTCATTTTCTATCATTTATCGATCAAAGAAGCTAGATGACGTTGAAAGAGCACGATATTTTTTCACTTCAAAAAAATCGATTTTCAACCCCCCAAATTTGCAAAATTCGTGACCATCCTGCTCAGGATTTACACAGCTCTGGAATTGAACTAGACGTGTAATTAATAGTAGTGACTAAGATCAATACATACTATCATTATTGGCCCTCCAGTCGTTTCCATGCCCTTAATACATTTGCCCGAACTAGCAAAATCGAGGTTGTCGAAATGCTTCATAATGATATTTTGAGTAAATTTCAAAGAATCCCCGCTATTTTCGATCACTGAAAATCATTTCGGGAGCAGAATATATGAAAAATGATGGATTTGTCCTCATTTTCAAGACTGTTCTCAACTTCAAAATTTCGATGTTCAAAATTTTCATATTTTTTTGAAAGAACAATTTACTGGTTTTCTCAGTGTTTCCTGTTTCTGCGGTCATCAAATTAATTTTTAGTGATCGAAAATAGCGGTGATTCTTTGAAATTTACTCAAAATATCTTTATGAAGCATTTCGACTGCCTCGATTTTACTAGTTCGGGCATATGTATGAAGGGCATGGAAACGGCTGGAGGGCCAATAATGGTAGTATGTATTGATATCAGTCACTACTATTAATTACACGTCTAGTTCAATTCCAGAGCTGTGTAAATCCTGAGCAGGATGATCACGAATTTTGCAAATTTGGGGGTTGAAAATCGATTTTTTTAAAGTGAAAAAATATCGTGCTCTTTCAACGTCATCTAGCTTCTTTGATCGAGAAATGATAGAAAATGACTGATCTGATCGATTGAAATGATAAATCTGCGAGATGAGAATTTTTCAAAATTTGACAACTCATGTCTTTCGACCTTCGGAGCAAAATTGCGAAAAGAGTCCCCCCTAAAATTGCCGATTAATATTTTTCCTATATGCCTATGAAGTCAAGCTTCCATAATCTGCAATAAAATTCACTGGGTGTGCTCCTTACCGAGACGCTATGATTTTATTTATACTTGGAATTTCAGTTTTTCGTTCATATTATTTGAACTTGCAGTTCCACAACTTCACACTTAACATAAAAGTTGTTTATCTCATTTTCCGCGTATTTTGAGCCCAATGCCACGTCTGTAGCACAACATGGAGCTAAGTTACGGTAGAGCCGGCTATAGAACCGGAAAATTCCTAAAAGCCGGATCTGGGACCTATGACCTAGATTTTTCGGGAAGTTGTCTCTAGTGTATGCTACCACCACAATATGAAGCCAAACAAAAAATAAAAGTCGGGAATTGTTCCCGGGGTGTGGTTTTTTCCTCCACTGACTCATGATACATGTGATATCACGCGTCTTCTGAGAGATTGCATGAAAACTGACCCCCAGCGGCATCAGGAGCCCCAACTTTCAGTATAATTCTCGGGATAATTATGCTAGAGTATATTGGGGACGAGAAAATTTTTGACGTTGACCGTTTTTCTCAGAACCGGCTTTTAGGTATTTTCCGGTTCCGGGTCCTGCTCTACCATATATCAGCTCCCAGAAGAGCAAGAATACCGGCTTTGGGCTCAAAATGTGCGGAAAATTATTTCAAGCAACTTTTATGTTGACACTAAGTTGCGCTGACGGCAACATCATGTTGAAAATAATTAAAAAGTGATTTTGGAATGAGAAAATAAATTCTAGCGGCTCGGGGACCCCACCTTTCCGCGTAATTAGAGAACATTTTTAGAATCTACGTACATTAGTCTTTCAGGAAAAAAAATTGAGCCGAGCCATGTAGGGGTGGGAATTGGCCTTAGTACAGCAAAAATCCTCGCCAATTTGAATTTTTCAAATTTTCAAAATTGTCATTCTTTACGATTACGCTTAAATATTCACTCTTTCGCTGTTTTAATACATTTACTCATATAATGGATCAAATGCCGTCGAAAAAACCGAACAAATCAGAATTTTAGAAAAATCATATTTTTCACCTCGAAATTGCTCAAATTTGCACGTTGTAAAATCAAAATTTCGAACCCACTCAGAACGCTAGCTATTCCCTTTCAATAAAACACCTTGACATGAGTAACGTCAGTTGGAACAGGCCGTCTCCAACATATCGATACTCCTGTTTTTCACGCACGGACATGGAAGATTCACTGTGTCGGAAATATCAAAAAATAAATTTTGGGAATATTTGTAAGAAATATGATTACATTTTTGTGTGAAAAATACTTTCATAACCTGATGAATCAGAAATTTACGCTAAATCTACGAATCTTTTTGTTTCTAAATTAGTGAAATTTTCCAAATTCGAAAATTTCGATTTTTGAAAATTTGTGAAAAGTGTCGCTATTTCATTCGTATCTCAATCGCCAGCTTACGAATGGATTTTCCACACAATAATCTAATCATATTTCTCGCAAATATTCCCAGAAATGATTTTTTGATATATCCGACACAGTGGATCTTCCATTTTCGTGCGTCAAAAACAGGAGTGTCGAAATTTTGAAGAAGGCCTGTTTCAACTGACATTACTCATGTCAAGGTGTTCTATTGAACGGGAATAGCTAGCGCTCTGAGTGGGCTCGAAATTTTGATTTTACAACGTGCAAATTTGAGCAATTTCGAGGTGAAAAAATATGATTTTACTAAAATACTAATTTGTTGGGTTTTCCCGAAGGTATTTGATCAATTCTATGAGTACACGTATTAAAACAGCGAAAGAGTAAATATTTGAGCGTATATCGTAAAGAATGACAATTTTGAAAATTTGAAAAATTCAAATTGGCGAGCATTTTTGTTGTACTAAGGTCAATTCCCACCCCTACATGGCTCGGCTCAATTTTTTTTCCTGAAAGACTAATGTACGTAGATTCTAAAAATGATCTCTGATTACGCGGAAAGGTGGGGTCCCTGAGCCGCTAGAATTTATTATCTCATTCCAAAATCACTTTTTGATTATTTTCAACATGATGTTGCCGTCAGCGCAACTTAACGTTAACATAAAAGTTACTTAAAATAATTTTCCGCACATTTTGAGCCCAAAGCTGGTATTATAGCTCATCGGGGAGCTGATATATGGTAGAGCCGGACCCGGAACCGGAAAATACCTAAAATCCGGTTCTGAGAAAAACGGTCAACGTCAAAAGTTTTCTCGTCTCTAATATACTCTAGCATAATTATCTCGAGAATTGCACTGAAAGTTGGGGCTCCTGGTGCCGGGGTGTCATGCGATTTCTCGGAAGATGCGTGATATATCCTTGATAGTTCTAGACAGATGCTATTTCTCTGATGAACCGTTGGTACGTGTCATTTCAACTCCTTCTATCTCTTGCAATTATCCAAATATTGCATAATAGCGTAAGATATTCTCATGACATGGCTGTATTCATTACGCTCTCGTGCCCCGAGAGCATAGCTGTCCAGGAACCGTTCCGGGGAGGGGAGGGGGGTTATGGTGAAAATCATAGTAAGTCACGGGGAGGTCAAGACTAAGTACCATAACCAATCGATAGTACATTATCGATTGATACCGTATATGGCTACCGTAACCCTCAATTATCGCGAACTGAGTTTTTTTCTAAAAAGTCAAATTACCATAACCAATCGATAGTACAGTACAGTGTCACCTGATACCGTATATGGCTACCGTAATCCCGAATATCGCGAACTGCCTTTATTTTTAAAAAGTCCTGAAACCGTGTTCAATCGATTCTACAGTACCCAAGTAACTACCGTAACCCAGTTCCTTGGGTCAAACATTTTTCTAAAAATCCAAAATTGAGTAGACAAATATTTTAAAGTATCATACCGTTTCTCTAATTATTGTTGAATAATTTTGCGTCAGGTTTAGGATTTTTAGAAAATGTTTGACCCAAGGAACTGAATCTTACCCAAGGAACTGGGTTACGGTAGTTGCTTGGGTACTGTAGAATCGATTGAACACGGTTTCAGGATTTTTTAAAAAATAAAGTCAGTTCGCGATATTCGGGGTTACGGTAGCCATATACGGTATCGGGGGGTACTGTACTATCGATTTGTTATGGTAATTTGACTTTTTAGAAAAAAAACTCAGTTCGCGATAATTGAGGGTTACGGTAGCCATATACGGTATTAATCGATAATGTACCATCGATTGGTTATGGTACTTAGTCTTGACCTCCCCATGACCTACTATCGATTTTCACCATGACCCCCATACATAGTAGGGGGGGGGGGGCTTCCACGAAGGCCCCCCCCCCCCCCCCCCCCCCCCCCCCGAACCGTTCCTTGGACAGCTATGCCCGAGAGGGTGTGGAATGGGAATAAGGGCTGGGTCGAGGTGACAGTGTGCGATGGCCTCCCCTCGGACGTGTCTCCTTCTTTCGCCGTCTGGGCCCCCGCTGACAAGGGATTCGTATTCTTTGGTACTAGTTTATTTTAATGTACTTTTGCTGTAACACATATATTTAGGCATTTCGGACAAGCCATTCAGACTGGGCAAAATCGCATGCAACAACAGAGCGTAAGTGAGGGGAGGGAGGGAGAGGAGAGAGGGGAGGGAGGGAGTGGATGGATTGGCAGGGGAAAGCTGTACTACTACGACTTGAAGAGTGCAGAGTTGACAGTGATCGGGGAGGAGGCAGCATACGAGGTGGGAGAGAGGGAGAGTTGGATGGGAGGGAGGAGGACACTTGCAGCAGCCTTCGTTCTCTCCCGATGGGAAGACACTCGTCTTCAGAAGAAGGAAGGCAGATGGACCTCATCAGTCTGTCGTCGAACTGTGCTCGGTACGGGAGAACTCCTGCCAGTGAATGGATGAATCCCCCTTCCTTCCAGTTGGCCTGGCCTCTCAATGGAAGCTCTCCCAGAGTGATCGCGCCCGTGGTGACTGCCCCTGCAGATGCACTGGTATCCCTCCCTCCTTCTCCCTCTCTCCCTCCCTCCCTCTCAGTCCTTCCCTGGTCTCTCCTTCGTGCAACAACCATCTCGTGCATGGTCTGCCGATGGGAAGCATCTCATCCTCTCCTCTGCATGGAGGGAACAACTGGTCACTTATTTTATACTCTACTATTTCTTCTTAATTCATGTCAATTTTTAAAACATCGTTAAAAGCGAAAAAAAGTTGGCAAAAACTTGATGTCGTCGACCGGAATCGAACCCTGGTCGACGATTGCGTGCTAGTTTTCCGTGAAAAAGACAACAACGGGCATGAAGGATCATAATGAGCTTACAAGGGAGATCCTCGGACTGTCGCCGAGCTTTTCAAATTTGCTCGATACGCAAAACTTGCACTTGCGATGGAACACCGAAAAGTTATTTCAAAAGTCCCTAAATGTTAATGAGCGACTAATTACAGCCCGAAAACGTAAAGGCGGAGGTGAGATACCCTCCTCAATTCTGCACTACCTCCATGGTTCTGTTGTCCGAGTGGTAAGATCCTCGGCTAGTAAACATGCGCCATGGGTTCGATTATTCTCCGTGCAAAACTTTTTTGTCTTATTTTTGGGTTTAGAAATAGTAGATGGCTAACTGCTGGAAGAATGGTACAGTACTCTTGATGATATTACGAATTGTGATCAACTTATTTCCTGGAGGTACTGTAGAATTGACATGCGATCAAACAAAGTTGTTTGTGAGTCTACTAGAATCAGTTACTCGCAGGGAGATTAGAGACGGAATGCAACACATTTGACCGGAAACATCACTCTTGATGGAAATACTTGTTCAAGTTGTGTAGAATGATGGTCGCTTCAAGAAGAAATAGTCTGTTCTTACACAACTTTGTTTGATCGCATGTCGATTCTACAGTACCTGCAGGAAATATGTTGACCACTATTCCTAATATCGTCAAGAGAACTGTACCATTCTTCCAGCCGTTAGCCATATATTATTTCCAAACCCAAAAATAAAACAAAAAAGATTTGCACGGAGAGTAATCGAACCCATGGCGCATGTTTACTAGCCGAGGATCTTACCACTCGGAAAACAGAACCATGGAGGGAGTGGAGAATTGAAGAGGATATCTCACCTCCGCGTTTACGTTTTCGGGCTGTAATTAGTCGCTCATTAACATTTAGGGACTTGAAATAACTTTTCGGTGTTCCATCGCAAGTGCAAGTTTGGCGTATCGAGCAAATTTGAAAAGCTCGGCGACAGTGCGAGCATCTCCCTTGTTAGTTCCATCGGATTCCTCATACAATTTCACACAAAATATCAACTTTACAGGAAGTGCAATCTATAGGAGCATGGTGCGCCATTCGTTTTAAACTTGGAAAGTCGTCGATTTTTTTAACGTTTTCATGCGGCTCCTGAATAACACTAGGAGAAAAGTTTCAAAAACTTGGATTCTGACATTACTTTACATGCTCTTTTGAATGGTATACATCTTGTTGGGGTAAAATAAAGATGAAAACTTTCGATCTGAAAGTTCAAAGAGCACCTTTTCGGGCTAATTTTGCGGCTGAAGTGTATCCCACCCCTAGTGACTCTAACCCCCAAGTATGAACCCCAGAAGATCAGTTTGAAAGATTGTGCCACATACTCCGACGTTCTTACTCTGGTATGCGCACCCAAGTTGGAATCAAGTGCTAAAAACAAGCTCCAAGTGGCGACCAAGCTTGGTCGCCACTTGGAAATCGCTCTGATCTCTCCATTTCTAATACTCTCTATTTTTCTTTCTTTCTCCCGCTCTCTTGCCTCGGATTCCAAACAGGGTTGGGCGTAAAATAATTATTTTACGGATCCGTAAAAACGTAAAATTTACGGTTTCAAAATCCGTAAAATTCCGTAAAAACCGTAAAATCCGTAAAATTTATCCAAATGTCCCTGTAGGGTGTTCTAATCATGAACGGAAGTTAGGGAACGTTGAACAGGGGCAATTAAGTCATAAATATTTGTTTAAAAGCGTTTCTGTAGACATTGTCTCAGGCCAGATGTGCTCACAAAATCTCAGCGAAGATATGTTGTGCACATTTTTGAAAAAAAATCTGGAATGAAGGAGTGTGCGACTCTTTTTCTGTTTTCAATATGAAAAATATAACAAGAAAACAGAAAAAAAAATCGTTCAAAAGGTTCGATTTTGATCGAATTTTCCGTTTTTTCTGCAATATTTTTCCTAATTTTTTTACGGAATTTACGGATTACATTTTTACGGAATCCGTAAAAAATAAATTTTACTTAAAACGCGTTCTCCGTAAGAACGCAGTGAACGGGTGAGATAGTGGCACAACTCCGGCAAAATGATCGCCCGGGGCTCAAACTTTCAGAATATGACCACTAGGAACCAGTAATCGTTCAATCGAGAGTTGAACCCAAAATATCGATTTTGACCTACAAAAATCGATAATTTTAAATTTTTGATTTCGACTACGTGTTATATATCACTCGAACGAGCGTCAAAAGTTATGTTAGAATCTACCTTTTCAGCAAAAATAAGCTATCCAGAAGCGAGAAATCGATCAGGATGTGCAATTTTTCGCCCATTTGCACATAAATAGCCGAGACTACCCCCCTTAAAGGCATGTCCACCCTCCAGTTCCGATATATGTAGTGCCAAATGTGTCGTAGAATACGAATAACCTACGGAATCGCCAAATTTTCAGTGCCCAAGAACTCAAAATATCGCTCGAAATGACAACTTCCATAGATTTATTAAGGTTTAGACCAATTGATCTTCACTGTTTAGTAATGATATACTTCCAAATCGGCATAACAATTCATATTCGGCGTTGTGGAACATATATCAGTCCTTTCCATCGCTCTGTAAATGCATTTTCATGTTTCGAAAATCATGCTTTTCACCACTGAAATCACAAATTTCTCAGGTGCTTACTCATCATTTCGAGATTATTACACGTGTTAGCTAGACAAATAGTGTAGTATGCTTAGCCATGAATAAGAATTGGTGACACAGACCTCCACCAATGTTTCGCCGCCCCGATTTTTGACGCCCAAATATGGAAAATCGATTGCTTCGGAAATGCAAACAAGTCGCTTTTGAGTTAGAATGTGCGAAGTTTAGTGAGTTATATGTTTGGAATGTGTTTCCGCATGTAGGTTAATCATAAACTAACGAAAACAAATCAGATTTCGAGATTTTTCAAAAATGGAAATTTTCCGACTTCGAAAAGTTGGAAAATTTAGAAAAGCGAATATTGGTGCTTTTATCGTTGAATTATGATTAATTAGCTTAGGAAAAGTTTTTCCAACATATAAGTTATTAGAAATCACACATTCTAACTCAAAGGCTACTTGTTTGCATTTCCGAAGCAATCGATTTTCCATATTTGAGCGTCAAAAATCGGAGCGGCGAAACATTGGTGGAGGTATGTGTCACCAATTCTCACTCATGGCTAAGCATACTATACTATTTATGTAGCTAACACGTGTAATGATCTCGAAATGATGAGTTAGCACCTGAGAAATTTGTGATTTCAGTGGTGAAAGGCATGATTTTTGAAACATGAAAATGCATTTACAAAGAGATGGAAAGGACTGATATATGTTCCACAACGCCGAATATGAATTGTTATGCTGATTTGGAAGTATATCATTACTAAACAGTGAAGATCAATTGGTCTGAACCTTAATAAATCGATGGAAGTTGTCATTTCGAGCGATATTTTCAGTTCTTGGGCACTGAAAATTTGGCGATTCCGAAGGTTATTCGTATTCTAAGATACATTTGGCACAACATATATCGGAACTGGAGGGTGGACATGCCTTTAAGGGGGGTAGTCTCGGCTATTTATGTGCAAATGGGCGAAAAATTGCACATCCTGATCGATTTCTCGCTTCTGGATAGCTTATTTTTGCTGAAAAGGTAGATTCTAACATAACTTTTGACGCTCGTTCGAGTGATATATAACACGTAGTCGAAATCAAAAATTTAAAATTATCGATTTTTGTAGGTCAAAATCGATATTTTGGGTTCAACTCTCGATTGAACGATTACTGGTTCCTAGTGGTCATATTCTGAAAGTTTGAGCCCCGGGCGATCATTTTGCCGGAGTTGTGCCACCCCACCTGCACTCTTACAGAGAACGCGTTTTAAACCGTAAAATCGATTAAACCGTAAAAACCGTAAAATCCGTAAACGTAAAATCCCAACCCTGATTCCCAGTTGGAATCAAGCAGATTTCCAACTTGGAATCAAGAAGAGACAATGCGAGAGAGTATGGGAATTAGAGAGACCCGTTTCCCAAGTGGCGACTAAACTTGGGCGCCACTTGGAAACCACTTTTGTACTTGATTCCAACTTGAGTGCGCACACCAGAGTAGGGAGACAGTGTTTTAATTGTTACTACTACCTTCCCTCAATGTTATTAGCCAATTTCATGCCATTTCATTTGTGGGTTCTGTCTATCTTTCCATTCCCTTGTAGGAACTGCTCAGCATCAACATCGAGAGTGGCGACGTATCGAGACTCACCAATCATGGTCAGTGAGAAGGAACTGAGGATGGAGTTAAAATGGGGGTGTGTGCAGGCCAAGTGCATGGTTCATGGACGGTGTTGGATGTGAGAGGAGACTCGATCCTCGCTTCAGTCTCAGCTCCCAATAGACCACCCAAGATACTGATTGGAGAGATGCCCCTGAGGGGAGAACAGGTCAGGGATTCCCCCCCCCCCTTTATTCCGCCCTTCTCTGCAGGTGGTATGGACTCATCTGGAGGCGAATCATCTGCCCGAGATCAAGAAACATCTCATCAACTTCACTTGGACTCCTCTCGGATTCCAGAGAGGAGGTCACATCTACTCTTACACTCATTACTATCTCCTCATTTAGTCATAATCCCATATGTTGTAGAAGACACAGCATACGGTGGATTCCTTCTGGAGCCATCTCGATCAGCTTCTGAATCCATCCCTCTCGTTGTCGTTCCCCATGGAGGACCTCATGGAATATCCCTCATCATGTGAGTTCTCCTCCTCTCCCCCCAATGTCATATCTGCCGACTACTCTCCGTGTACATAGAGTATCCCCCCTCTCTCCCCTCAGGTGGCAACGTCGTGACATCTCTCTCCTTCTCAACTCTGGCTTCGCAGTTCTCCTCGTGAACTACCATGGTTCACTGGGATACGGGGATGATCTCGTGAGATCTCTGCCTGGAAGATGCGGAGAACTCGATGTGAAGGATGTCCAGGTAGAGAAGGATCCCTTCCCTTACTCTTGTGCAAGTAGTTCTCTTTCTCAGCACGCAGTCGAGTCAGTTCTGGCTGGATATCCCCACATAGACAGTTCGAGAGTGTGTCTCTTCGGAGGAAGTCACGGAGGATTCCTCGTCTCCCATCTCATTGGTATCTAAGGGAGGGGGAGGGGAGGGGAAGAGTCTCAATCACAGGCCAGTATCCCTCCTTCTATCGGGCATGCGTCGCCCTCAATCCAGTACTCAACGTACTCGCCATGCACGAGATCACTGATATTCCCGAATGGTGAGAAGGGAGAGAGGGGGGGGGGGAGAATGGCTGGTTGAGGACTGTGGTCGAAGGGACGGGTGAGATTCCCGATTGGACGAAGACTCTGAATGAGGAAGAGAGAAAGGCCATGTTCCTCTCCTCTCCCATCGCCCACGTCGAGAAGGTGAGGGAAGGAAGAAGGGGGGGGGGGGAGAAGGAGTCCGTTCCAGGTAGTCACTCCCTATCTTCTTCTCATTGGTGGAAAGGATCTCAGAGTCGTTCCCCATTACAGGTGAAGAGACATTTGGGAGAAACCATTGTACACTTTTCCATTTCAGAGCATTCATGAGGAATCTGCAGGCTCGTGGGATCGATAATAGGTGAGTGTGTCCACTCCTTCCCTTGGATGGTCTCATTGCAGTGTGCTGTACTACCCTGAGTCAGCCCATCCCCTGGAGGAAGTGGAGGTCGAGGCTGACTTCGCCATCAACATGGTCAGATGGTTCCAGAAGAGTTTCTCCCAGTGATCATCCCACTCATTCACGTGTACATTATCACATCTCTCTATTCCGGTTGCATTACCCTCTCGTGTATAACTTATCCACTGTGTTGTTACTGTACCAAATTACGAAGGTTTTTATTCTTCGATAAAGGATGAATTCATAACTCTCGATATCATATGTGATTCTTTTGTACAATAAGGTGACTCAATCTATTCTCCATCAGTAGGAACGAAGTCAGAAGCACGCAACTCTTCCTCAAATTGTTCACTTTGCCATTTCCCCTTACAATTATGAAATAGAACAACTTACTCCTTCAGAAACCGAAAATAGCATTGAGTTAATTTCAGTAGAGTTGAATCGATTTCTTCTAGGGAAGGGATGAGAGATGGGTCGTGGCTGGAAGGGAGAGTATCGAAGGAGGGAAGGAGGGGGGGGGGGGAGTACCGTTGGTCCTTAC